>JABUQX010050876.1:0-29056 GCA_015478945.1 Trachelipus rathkii
TCCTTTTTCGGTTTCCTTCTTTCGCTGATCATGCAGGTTGACTTCTTTCGGCATATCGACATCTCTTCCCGTCGAGGATTTCTTTCTCTTACAGGTTACTCGGACTTTCCCTAGTTCGGGTGTGTGTTCTATTTGGCTTCCTCTGTCTGTCCTTCTCATATTAGTCCGTTTCCATATTATCTCTCACATCACGTCTTTTGTTGCTTCTGGTGTTTTCTTTGTCATCTCCTGTTCTTATCTTTCTACACAATGCCTATCATTCTTACGGGTACTCGGTTTCACCATCCACAGCCTCATTTCCGCTCATTTCCGCTCTCTCTCTCATCCGGCGAGTTTGTGCTCAACTCGTTTTTTCCCTTTCGCCATCTTTTTATTTCAGTTTCCGGTTTCGCCGGCTTACCGTCTCTTGTTCAGCAGCTTTTTTGTCTCGCATCTTTATGTCACTCTCTGATCTTACACTTTTCTTACGACGAGCACGAGCAGCACTTAGTTTACCTCGGTCAGACCCTGCACATGCATTTATTACCCTCTACCTGACTCTACGTTATACGTCACACTCCCCGAGTAACCAAGCTCCATTATTTATCTCTCTCTTATTAATTACGATTTTTACTCCTGTTACTAAATTCTTATTAACTTCACATGGATCTCAGTTCGCTCAGTTTATACTCTCCTATTCTTGGGTATCCTCTTTCTTTCCTCCTCTCCTCCCCTCTTCTTTCCCTTCTCTCTTTTCTACTCTTTCCATGCATCCTTTTACCAACAACATACTTTTTCCACTCCTATATTATCAATCTCTTTATTCTTTTTACTTACCTTCTCTCTCCTTTGTATATTTAACTTGTTTCTACTCTATTCTACTTACTATGTATTACTATCTCTCTTGAATTAGATCTATATCATTCATTACTGCCCGTCTCTGTCATCTCGTGAGCATCTTACAATCTGTTCTATCAATTTTATCTCTACAGCAAAAAGTTTCTATAAAAAATTACATCACTAATACATTTACGCTCTCACCCATTCTGTGCATAAAAGAAAAAACGGGGCTTATAATTATCTTTTTCATACGCTAATAACATAATTAATATTTATCTCTATTCATACTCTTATCCCAATATATCTCGATTCCAGGTAGTCTGCAAATCTCACTATGTATAACTGCAGGGGCTGCATATAAGTTGAACGTTAATTTTTATTGATTTACACCTAATTTTACCTTTATTGAGATTCACTCTATCATTAAAATTTGTGTACTTACTTTGTAAACAGTCGGCCCACCTCAATCATTTAATACTTATTGATTTGTATTTAATGTATTTTATTGCAATATTGATGTTCTCAATTGATAATATATATATATATAAAATATACATTATATATAACTGGTATAATTTATTTTAACTTTAAACATTGCTTCGAAGTCGTGTTTGACTCCTTGTTTTAATTTTTGTGCTCATTGATTCATTAAACAGTCGTCCTGCAGTAGAATATTGGTAAACCTTCGGCTTACAATAGTTATTCGAATTAGTTGCTCCGCACAATTCTTTCGTGGACCCGGAATAAATATCAGAGGTCCCGCCATTGTGTCCTTCCTTCCAGGTGGATAAGCACTCTCCCTCGTTTGATAGCTTTTTTTATTGCATACGCTATAGGAAACATCCGAATCGTCAACTCTGCAGCAGTACTGGCTCCTATAGCAATCCCTGCATCTGTTTTGGGACGAGGAGCAAAGATTGGTACTTCGTTTACGTCGCTTTGGTAGTAAGTGGTAGTTATTGTTGATGGGCTTTAAAATGTCGAGAGGTTGGGAGATAAAATTTTTCCTTCGTTTTGGGGAATAATTTCCTGTAGATAAATACCGTAAATAAGGCTGGGATTTGAAGTTCTGACTACATTTGGGATTTAAAGTAGCGCATTTACGACCGTCGTAAGAAGTGGTATTCAAACGTTTGCTCTGAGAACTGTTTGGTGTCCCTTCATATATATAACCTAAACCTTGTTCTCGTTTTTTATTCTTCGTTAAGTCAGTTAACGGTGCAGCTATAGTGCTTCGACACTTATTCAAGTATTCTTTTTAGTATTTATAGGTATAATATATATATAATTATCTACTTGGTAATAGTAATCCTGCTAGTATCCAATTTAATCTCACTATACTAAGAGAATTGAATTGACAATAGTCTGAAATTGTATAAGTAGAGCTGTGGAAGCAACTATTACAATTTATATATGTTATATATTATATCATTATTACTTCACTAGTTAGTTCGTCTAGCACTCAGTAACTTAATATAATATTATATATATTTATACGTCTTATCTGTCAAGTATTGTTAATTCACTTATGAATTTTATATACCAAATCTCCTGACGGCAATTTTTACAGCATTTTGATCATAGGTAACTGACGTCGGTACACATCTGCCAATTTAATAGCACAACTTATTCATTTATTTTACATTCGCAGTTAAGTATTATGTACCCGGAGAGAAATGACCCTCAAATTGTATTACTATTAATATATATATCGTTACTACAGGTAACGTGTTATATATTTATCTCTTATTTCATTTCCTCTATTACTACTAATGAGTCTTCCTTTTACAGCCCACCAACAGAGTTGGTGAGTATGATAATGTATACTATATATATTATATATATTATATATATATATTTATATATTTATTATATGTAATTATTTTCAAATGTGGGGAGTGTTGTAGATTTCTTTATAAAAATGTGGTTTGTTTAATTGGACTTAAACCTATACAGAAATGTACTTTTGGATATTATAATGGGTAAGCTTCATTAATATATATAATATATTATATATATAAAGGCTTCAGTCCTATAGGGATTATACTATTGGCTCCTTACTATAGGAATTATGCTTACAAGTATAGCCTTTATTTAAATTAGATTTTAGGAGTAGTTAAGTTGATCATTGGACTATAAAATTCTTGTATGCTAAAATTAATCATCTATTAGTCAATGGTCATAATTTTTCTGCGTATTAGTGAGTCGATAATATCGTGATATACTACATGTATTTATTTTAATTATTCTACGGGTAGATTATATTTTCATATGGTCAGAATTAACTCGATTATTGATTATAATCTCTAATTTCTTTTTTGGTGCCTTGTTTCCTTAAAATATAAAATTTGTTTTGATAAGGTGATTATTCATAATTTTCCTCATATTTGAAATAGAGTAGTCTCAGTATGCCTACTTTAACAAGTTATACTTACATGCTTGATATATATCTCTATATTATTTTTTTAGTTGTTTCGTCTTATATATCAGTTGGCATATTAATAAAGTGTATGGTGATTATAATATAAATTACGCTACTATGTACATACCACTCAATAGGGGCTACTAAATTCCGCGACCTAAATTATAAGTGTGCAGTCATTTCTCATAAATTAAAATAGTTTTTAAGTGATAAAATCTGGTTTGAATGTTTAATGATATAATCTGACAGTTAGTACCAGCTGGGAATGCTACAGTTGCCCTGGTATTAAATCATTTAATATCTTTTCCAACCGTCTTCTTTGACTTACATATATTCTAACATAAGTCAGTAATTCTTTTATATTAATATTCATACTACTATTACTCATGAAAATACCATACCTTAGATTTATTATAGTGTATTAAGCAGTATTTCCCTTATATAATAGTATATTATAAGAATATATATATATGTCGGGCGGGGTGACCTCTTTAATTCTATTTTATCTTTTTTCTTAACTCTTTACAAACTCTATCAAATATACACCTATACGCTAGTGTTAGTCACAGTCGGGAAATGTATAGGTTAAATAATATAAATTATATACTCTATAGATTGTTTTTCAAACCTCTTATTTATTTTATATTATATTATTTATATAGAGGTTTGGGCGTATATAATAAGTAGTTTCCTATATTAATAGCCTTTTCATTCTCAGTTATACTTTATATCATACTTCTGCATTAAATTTCGTTTTTCTTTATTATCCAATATAATATAGTTCCGTTACAACTTGGTATGGAAACCTTTTTCTCACTATTGGGCATTCTAAATTAATTATTAATTTATTTACTTTTCGGTTTGAGAAAGAAACAAACATATAATAGATAATATATAATAGATAATCATCTATATTTTTATAATTAAAATAACTTTTCCTAAATATTGCTCTCGTAATAATATAGTAATTAAAGTGAAAATTTACGCCAAGTAAAATGTGTTAACCTTTTTTATCTATATTTCTTAGTAGTGATTTAGCTTAATTTTTCAAGGGTCTTCCTTGTATTGACAATTTTACTCTCTCTATATAAACTTAAAACATTTCATATAACTGTGACAACTTAGTATTAATTGTATTACTATATACTTGCTTATATAGTCAGTCCTCATTTATATCCATTTTATAATATCGTTTTATTATTAAATCTGCATGGGCCTTTAATAATAATAATAAAGCATATATTTTATAATAGTTTCATGTATAGGCGTAACCTAAAGTAAATATTCTTATACGTATACATTGGCATTTTTATCACGATAGGAAATTATATTAGGTTCTATTGATAGGTATTATTTGTTATTAACCACTATTCATTTATATGGTTTTGTTTCGCTTTGCAAAAATAATCTTATTCCAACATTGCTCTTTCATCTGTACTCATATTGAATTATTTTATTTTTCTACGAGGTAAATGCATTGGTGATTTTAAGGGCAATGGTATTCATTGACTTGTAGGTCAATTGTGGTTCAACATTCATTTTGTCCTTAGAGACCTTTCGCCCTTTCCCTTCATGCAATTTTGATCGCAACTGTGGGTCCGCCAGATTTATAGTTAGGTAATTTCATCGGGTAACTCTGAGCAATTGCTATATTTAACATATCACCATTGAGCTTTCTGTCAACATTGTCTCAGTGTCAATGGTCTTTAACGGTATCTACAATTTGCATTCAGGGTACCCGATTATCTCGTGGTAATCATAAGCGAAGGTGTTAGTATATATTATGTCCCATCTTGAAGAGGAAAATAAATCAAGTTCCTACGTAGATTTACCGTAACCTCAGTTTTGGACAGGTGGGTTGTATATGATTGTAAATTGTCCGATGAGTGGGTATTTCTCAGGGGCGTTTTTTACTATTTCCCTTTTGGGGTTACCGGCCTTCTGAATTATATTCGCAGGAAGTGACAAAATTGAATTGTCTTTTCGTTCATACTGGCCAGTAGAACTCTGAGTTTTTGTCAGTCGTTTTCTTATACCGGGTGTTCACCCCATGATATAATCATGCGCCATAATCATTAACCTCTTTTCGTAGCCCTCTTGGTACCACTATTTTGTTCAATTGTACCGTCTTTTTTCTTGTTTGCGGCGATACAAAATCGCTTCTCTTTCCTCATAGAAGACACTCCTTTTATATTAAAATCGCCTATGAGGTTTGGAATTTTAAAACGTTTCATCTTTTCTCTGAATATTTTAATCCTAAGGATTTGCGTATGTAGTAACGTTTGTGTTACACGTATGTCTCTGAAATTTTGATTTACTTTTTTTTTATCCTTATTAGGATCGGATTACCTGATCCGCAGGATGCTCAGTGTTTTCCATCAAGCGCTGGGGTTTCTTCCTTCTCCTGTGGAGTCGCTCATTTCACCGCGCACGACTTAACACTTGATCTCCCATTGTATTCACATGCACCATAGTCTCTTCCTTCTGTGGGTCGTACGTTTCCCTCCGCCGAGGCGTTACCACATTTTCGACAGGGTTTTCCGCGAACCTTGCGCCAGGGACATTCCCTATTATTAAGTCGTAAATGGCATCGTCAAGAGCTACAGCTTCAACACGCCCAGTGTGATAGGGTGTAGCAACATTAATCTTAACAACAGGTGCATCCTCACTTAAATTAGGTTTATGAGTTCTTTAATTATATTTCAATATATAATTAATAGCTTATCCTCTTTATATACAAGAGGATACTATACTGGTACACCTATGTATTTATTAACTTTCTTTTTAACTTATTTAACGTACAGTATATTCTAACAACGCGTGTAGAGTCCCATACAATATATCTGTGTTGTCTCAATTAGAGGAACAAATTCCATTGTATACATTACCAACTGACAACTAAGCTAATCATGCTTTCCCTGAATGTTTGGGACTATTACACTATTTGATTACTATTTACTGAGCACACTTACGATATTAATACCTACTGATGACAGTGATACAGTATTCGAGCCTAGCACGTCTAAAGCATATCCTGTTGTTTAACATTAAATACAAACGTGTTATTTACATAAATTGTCATACATCTTTATCAGTTATTATCTCACAATCCTTTGTTAGCTGATCTGGCAGTAATTATCAGAGTCATCATCTTTGTTCCGCTGGATATTTATAATTGTCAATACTCGATTTTATATATATTAGCGTAGCAGTCTAACGAGCCCCTTTATCCGGTATCGCATTCATCTCACCAAATTATTGCAGGGTATATTAACGATTATATTATTATATGGGGATTATAGGGAGAGAAGTTCATCCCTCCTGTAGGAGTTGTAGTTTTTTACAAACTATGGCCTTTTGCCCTTTCTTCACGCATATAAAACATGTAAGTTATCTGATATTCCTGCCGTTTCAAACATAATTGTGGTAACATTTCTCACTAGCATTTTATTTCTTTTCCTTATTTTGAGGGATTACTTCTCATATTTAAAATTGTCCGTCGCCTCAAATTTTTTATTTATTTGGAAAAAGGAGAAATAATTCGTCTTGCACCTCTTAGAGCAATACTATCAAGTTTTTAAATCTATTCTATTCAATTTGTAAAAATACATTCATCTATTTGGGTCATGTATTTATGGGGGAGGCGGTATTGGGGTCGATTTCAATGCTTGATTAATAATCAATAAAAATCATTTTTATTTATTCGTTATTACTTTCAATGTTCATATCATATTTTTTTAATATATCGTATGAACTGAATGGCTTTCGTCATTGTATGTCCTTTACGTCTTCCTGAATTTTCCCTATAGGCCACTCTTTCCTGTTAACGTTTGATAATTATAAGTAGGTAGGGCGTTTTTTTTCAGTTTTGTCTGATAATCTCCTTAGATTCTCTTTTTAGGGATTTAGCGGGAATATGCTACTTTTTAAAAGCCTTTCCCCGTCAAATTTAAGATCGGCTATAAATGGGATTTCCAAATTTCCAATCTGTCTATCTTTACGTTTATTTCAGCGAATTTTTGTCAAAAATGTTCAATTAGGTATTGCATATCCTACTTTCGATCCGCTGTTGTCCTGCCGATAATAGAGTGAGCTTGGGATACTCATTGCCTTAACATCACTGTTGTAATTTACTAACTTGCTGTGTAATGTTATTGCCCGCTTTTGCTTAGTTCCATATCTTTTCTAAGTTCAGCAATTCATTATGCTCTCTTTGTCTCTCTTGGGCTGCATTTCCAAATGTCACTCATGTTCTCTTTGTTTCTCTCCTCTTGCAGCTTCCCTTTCTGTCTGTTCCGTACTTGTAGTTCAGTCTTCTCTGGTCAATTCCTTTTTCTCCCTGCTTAGCTTCTCCTTTCAGGTATGCTTGTCTAGCTAACATCCTCTTTTGCCTCGCTCCATGATTTGTGATACTTCTCTGGCCCCTTTGGCCTTTGGGCCCAGTTCGTTGATTGTTGCTCAAGAATATCAAAGGGGTTTTCGTCAATCCCATCATTTGTCCCAGCAGTAAATCTTGACAAGGAGGACAATAGGTTAGCTATATTTCTTGCCTTTCTCAGATATACTATTCCGGACAGCAGACCTCAATTTAGTTGTCGAAGGATATCCTCCTAACAAATTTTACAAGTTGTGACAATCCTGGTGGAATTCGTTTTATTCAATTAATAAACATGATAAGAGATACATGTCTAGGGTATATTGTCAGAAAACTGTTTCCCTCATAAGTTACAAAACAGAAATGGTAAGGTGAAATAAAATCATCAAAGTTTTCACGAATCTATATCTCTCAATCTCTTACGAGGCTGCGAACTCAATTAGAGCGTATCAGTAGTTTCCTATAATTCTAAGATTCGTAAGATTGTGTGTTTGATACAGGAAATAAGTTTCTGGAATTCAAGCTGCACTTGTTCGCCAATGTCTTTCGCTAATCGGCTTCAAACCATATACGAGCCCTTTCTTCGAAATAACTATCCAGGATCTGAGTTCTTTCTCACGGTTAACTATCTAGATGTAATCCTCCATTAGTCTATCGCAACTCTACAAATGACTCTCTAAACTTCTCTCTTCTGAGAGTGGTATTCCAGAAGTATATTCGATGAATCGAATTAAATAATTTGGATTATACTAAGGTCTTCTTTATAGACTCTTTTTTCGCCGTAGAGTTTTATTTGAAAAAACAGAAATCCTCTAAAATATAAATTCACAGACAAGAAGATTAGTTCTCCAGAATCGATGAATTACTACAAGAAGTAGAACCCCAGAGAGAACAAATTAATATTCCATTTTTATAAACTTTCATTGATAATCCTATGATTGTCAGGTGTTGTAAAAGTTACGGAATTTCTAAAGATTTGAGAAAAATCATAGGATTGTTTCATCTTAAAAAATGAAGGATCATTCTAAGATAGCTTTCAAATATACAAAATTATCCTGTAATCTTATTGCTTTTATGTAAAAATAAATAATTGTTTCCAATAAATAATTAAATCTTGTTACCGCTCTCTCTTCTGTGGTTAGCCAAAATCTCAATTACAATCAGAGTCCTAATATCATATATATATATATTATACTTATATATTATTATTAATATTTATATATATATATTATATATATTATATATTATAATATATATATATATTATATATACTTTATTCTCTATATTATATATATATTTATATTTTTATTATATTATATATATATTATATATATATATATATATTTATATATTATATATATCATAGAATCTTGGATACCATCAAATCCTAACCTCAACGCTATATATTTTATTATTGTCTGAACCCAGTTATCTCAGAGATTCTTTCTCCAATAACTTTAATACACCTTCATACTATAACTGTTTTTTACTATTTTCCCGACTGAAGTTGATGGGTGTTAGTGCCAATATATTAATTAACATTTCCTTCGTACCACGTCTCGAGAAACCTTGATCTCTTACACGTTGAAGTTATTTTATGGCTGAAAAATCTTTCTCTTGCCGCACTCCTTGTATTATCTTGTTATGTTTCTAGCTAGCTTGCTTCCTGTACATAGAACCGACTTCTTTATGCTTTAATTGCCTATCTTACTACTTCTCGTGTAAGACTGTTAAATATTTATTCTCCATTCTAATGCGGAGCTTCTTTTATTTAGGGAATTTTTCTAAGGTACAGTATACACATTGAGTTTTGGTTTATGTGTCACTCTCAATATACCTTGTTATGCCAAGGTGGGGAGGAGTGGCCACACATATATTCAGTATTGTCAACCGAGCTGGACGCAGCTAATTAAGGCGACCCTACACACAATCCATCGACTAACGCAATTCTTAGAACACGCCTTTACTTTATGCTTCACACTACTCCTTTCTACCGACTGATTAAGTATCATGATTTTCTTCAACTTCGGTGACGCTGAACAGTCAATCACTTTCCATAAGCGTCTTAATTAGGACATATCTTTCTCTTCAGCGCGCTCCATCATGTTCACTTAAACCTGATACTTTTCTGTCACTTTAATAGGTTGTTATAATCAGGGGGTATTGCGTATCGCTTTTTTTGAAATTAATAATATTCTTGGAATTGAGTCCTATTTTCTGACTCAAATTGAGATTCGCTTCGCCACTGCATGATTAAAGGTAAGGGCTCTGTGATCACCGATGTGAGAAGGCAGGGTTCATCCATCTTCCGCACTAAATCTTTTTCTTCACTTTATAATTTCAATGGTTCAGATGGAGCACTAAATCATTATGCGCTATTCTCACTGATTAAGAGGCATTGGACCATTTATCGGGTATGGAAAGCATCTTCGTTTTTCCTTATCCACTTCTTATTAATGTTCTCATTTTGCTCCGGAATGATTGCATGGGATATTATTTACGACAGGCTAAGCGTACTTTCTACCAAGAAAGGCGAACATCCTAACTTAGGCTCTCTTACTTGAATCAATATTATGACTCTTGCCAAAAACATTCTCATAATAATATTTTGTAAATTCTGCCTTTCCTTCCCTCATTATTTCTCGCTTCTGCCCCGAGATCTGGTAGCTTAATCTCCTACTGTAAAAGGCTAATCTCGTCTGCCTTCATTTCTTTTCAATCTAATTCTATCCCTATTAGACGATTCTGGCATTCCCTCTCTCCTAAAATTTCATTCCTCCCCATCATTGGTTATGTCCTATGTATCTTCCTGTGATTGCGCATGATCTGGATGCATATATTACTTGAGATCTAAGAACGTTCAGGAAGGCTAGTGACTTAAAGTGACGTGCATTTCTTCCCATTTGTTTTTATTGAAGGGAGTGATTATGCTTCTGAGCTGGCACCTGTCCAACATTCTCATACTCTTTTAATACTTAATTTCCTTTCCTCAGTGCTGCTAAAGCCTCGCAATAAGCTCAGGCGATCCCCCGAAAATAAGGTAGAAGCTCTAAATGATTCAAACTATCACCCTAATAGCTCTCACTTGTATTCTCCTATCAAATCTTTGAAACATCCTTCTTAACTCTGCTTTCCTGGATGCACCTGGAGTCTCATTTGTCTTCTTTCAGATCAATCGATAGCTAGAGGTCAATCTCGGTGACATACTTTACCTATCTAACACTGATTTATTGTCTTATTGCCCTTAGGACTATGGGATCATTTCTTCGCTGGGGTTGTTGTCCTTCGATGGTGTGTTGGTGTGATTTTTCTTTTTTTTCTTTTTTATCCTTTAGTTTTTTTATTGTTTTTTGTTTATTTTTTTTTTTCATTGTTGTAAGATTCATGTTAACAGTTCGGGTTATGTAAAACTATTAACGGGTATGGCATGCGTCATATACTCTCTTAAGCTCCCTTCTCTTTGGGATTTCTCTTCTTTTTTACTTTTACTTTTGTCTAGCTTTTCTCTCCTGATCGCTCTTGTATCGAGCACTGCGTTTATGGAGCTTTAACTTCTTTTCCCATTTCTGTTTTTGTGATTGTTCCTTATCAAATGTTCTGTTGTTCTCACAATTCTTTGTTTGCGATCCTATCGGTCTTTGCCCAACTTCGATTCCTAGTGTACGGGAGCTGTAACGAATTCCAGTATACGCTAGAAAAGCTTGTAGCTAGACGCGTCACAACTCCTTAGACTGCATCATAATAGTTGCGGATAGCTCTATTCTTGCACGCTTCATTTTCAAGTACTTCTGCACACTGTCTTGCATGTCATTAAGAAATTCCTCCTCGTCTTCAGCTTGTTACGTGAATGGGCTTATGTAGAGTCGACTTTCTGGGATTGGCGATATTTACCGCGGTGGAGAATAGTGACACGGAAACATAAGATCCTGATAGCCTGAAATTGCATGACTCGTTTGAAATCGTTATTTTGGTTTTTTAGAGACTAGATACTGTATGTTACATAGTCTTTTCGCGTCAAAGATATCGAAACTCCCACATTTGTTTATGTGTTATTTCATATATCTTCGAGAGTGCTCGCTATATCGATCCATGCTAACATGTGAAATGAGAGGGCAGTAAAACTATTTCATCATATAGGTCAGAACTGAGCTAGGATATATCCACACAGAGTCAGAGAGATTGGTTTCATATGTGTGGAGTATTAACCGTCATCATTCATTCCACGGATTCCTCAGAAGCGATGAGCTAGTAGCCTATAGATAGGCTGAGGGAGTTTTTATGATGTTGTGAGAGGAGTAGGCTGCTTTTAGTAATGCGCTTACTGCACAGTGGAGGTACCGTATGTTCTATTATACATCGCCTCTGGTCGTTATCTTATTGTTTTTTTTTAATTATGGATTAGTTTTGTACTCTAGCTAGTATCTCGGAGGGGCGGGGTCAGTAGCTATGAAGCATCATGTTTTTTGGTAATCCTACACCTTCTTTTTCGATTAATCGATCAGAAAGAAGGTACGAGACAATATAGAAGATCAAATGGAAACCCTTAGGAAATCATATAATTATTAATGAATAATTGTATTTCAGGGGCCCATTTAAACAGGCGAAATTTCAAGTATCTAGAATGTATATTTAGGAGTCGTGGGTGCACGAGCCCCTCGAGGGTGAAACTGCTTGATCTGATTGCGCGAATAGCGCCACCCTTAGGATTCGTTTCGCCATTCTGATGTGCCGCCAGCAGGAATATGCCAAGAAATAGCGATCTCTAGAGCTGCGAAGAGGGAGTGACTGTACATTCATACGATCGCTGTATGAGATTAGCGGTTCTAGGGAGCGTCCGCAATATCAGAGTGAGAGCGCTAGCGGTAGGGTCTAGTTTTGTATGCAATTATGGGCACTATACACATTTTTTATTTCCGGATCAAATCGAGGCTGAGCCTTAATTGACGAGCTCTCGCCAGCACTGAGAGACAATGGATATTAGTTATTAAGAGTTGATGTGCGGTCATCGGTGGATGCTCAGCTCAGAAGCCAACATTCCTTCAGAACTCTATGGGAGAAATTGCATACAGTGCAAGACCACGTATCGAAGACAGTTTGCCTGGACCGTTCTCTTAGATCTCAGATGCCCATGCATTGTCGCGTATCATCGCTGTGCACTTACAGGAATGAATAACTCATTGAACCTTTAAAAGGTTGATTGATAAGCGACGCGTACAGGAATTCGTCGTGAATGCCTTCAGCGGCGTAGAATAGATAGCTGAATAAGAGGCTAGTCGAAGGACGTATCATGGGCCTGATGTTTCAGGTAGTAGCAAGCTTGAGCGATCTGCAGCACTCGTGCAGAGCCGAACGCGTGAATGCCTGCACCGCAGCGACAAGGAACAGCAGCCACATTGCGTTAGCCAATAATATACTAAGAGATGTTGTGTTTTTGCGCCGAACATTAATAGGATATGAGTATCTATATTAAGAATATTTTAGGCTTATGTATTAGACGTAGCCAAGTTCGTAGTGAATAGGTGCGGCACACTTTTATCCTTGAGGAGTGGTGCAAGGGTGTTTAGGGCACTTTTAAGCCGTGGTCCGAATAGAGTTATCACCCTCGCCAACATCTCGAGCTCAATGGGCCATTATATAAGAGCGGCTGATCGAAAAATGAAGAGGAGGACTTTTTTCCCAGTTAACCCAGTAATATTGCAAAGATTGCATTCTTCTTAGTAACTTGCCGCGATCCTGAGATTGTTGAGGGTCTCCCCCATCGGATACCGATGGGACCATTTTGTGGAGAAACCAACCGATTTATGCTCCGAAGATAGATTGTATTTGAAAAAACCAATAGTATACTTCTCACCTTACGAGGAGATCTGACGTCGCTCATATAACTAGCTTAGATCAGACAGTAGGCCTTTGTGAGAGCGAGTTCCTTCTATGAGTTCGTAAAATGATTCATGAGGATTAGACACTTCCATTTCTCGCAGTAAGTGGATTACTATTGTAGCAGAGTCTTAGATCACTGTACAGCCGCGCAGAGCGTCAAGGCCCACGCGACGCTTGACTGGCTGCCTCAGTTAAGTTACAAAGTTGACAGAACATGTTACGTTTATTAGAGACAAAACAACACTGTAATGGGTAGTCGTGAGTCCTATGATGCCTGAATCGAGCTTGTAGATTTTCATATAATAAATGTAGCTTTATCTAGATAACGATCAATAGGAGAATTGAGAGTAAAAATAAGGTCTAATAGAAAGTCAACAGAGAGAAATATAAATGGATATATAGTAATAAATATATCGCTTTATATTTTACTTATTCTTTAGATAATGGTTTAGTATAAAGTTTACATAAGATTTGGTCACGGTTTAATATGTTTACAGCTCACCCTTAGGTAAGCAGTTCAAAAATGCAGACTATTAAGGATTAAACGCTCTCCGACCTCTGTTTCATCCCCCATTGTGTTGGTCTCCATCAAACTCTATGCCACCCCTGGCCCACCGCCATTGTGATCGTCTATTGATACCCTATACATTGATGATTCAGTGAATTTGCATTTCAATGCTCATATTTCTTACCCTAATAATTTTCGATGTATTGAGATATCCGACTAAGAGGTGCGCTCAAAGTCAAGTAAAATATAACACACAAACACCCACCATCCCAAGCTAGCTTACTTACTATTGATATCAACCTTGCATAGAGAATTAATGTCTTGTATAACTATTATGTGATCTTTGTACTAATTAAGGGCTATCACGTCAACGGAGTACTTCCGAGTTATGGTTATTGGTTGTTGCGTGTTATGAATTTCACGATAAATACATAGAGTTGGCCTTTTTAGATGGACTATTAAATTAACAGTCTTCACAGAGAAGATAAGTTAATCTTTAGGCAATTGGTAAAGCTTAAGAGAGGTCGGTTACTTATATTCGAGGAAGGAGCGAGAAATCAACGAAATTCAAATTGTATACAGATCGGTCGTAGTGTGTAGAGACAGTGATAATCAATTCCGCCAATGAATACTTCAATCGTTAGGAAGCATTTCTCATAGGTACTCCACTAATAAAGTCTTCGAGGGCGTGGTTACCAGGATGTATTTTTACTTAATACTAAGAGCTACCACCAACCTTTCCGTGGCACTTGGTCAGCTGTTGTATAGTTCGGCTGATAGGTAAATATATCAAGTTCTCCATTTGAAGAAGGCAGACTTCCTGCTTAAACTCTGGTTACAGAGCAAGAGATCAAAAATAATTAGGACCTGTTAGATGAAGTTAGATTGTGACTCGGTTAATATATTCATGCACAGAAATATATCAAATCTCGGATATAGTACTTATTATAATAACTATATAAGTGATTGGTAAGTATACATTCAGGACCAGTCTATTGTACACGCAATGATGAATATTACTTTATATATCATAGCATATGTATATTCTTAGATATTTCAAATGATTATACAGTAGATATACTATAAATAAACAATTACAAATGAGTATTTTACGTTAAGCTTATTAAATATATACATATAAGCATTAATTAACGTATATTTATCATAATTAATCGTATTGTGTAGTTATAGTACCCTTATCTATAATTACATAGTGATGATACAGGACTAGTAGTTAGTAACACAATTTTTAGGAGCAAAAGAATTTATGCACGAGCTCCAAGAAGCAAGACGTTTGGTCAGTATATTATCTATTTTATATTATATCTGATGGAATAACCAACTCTATTTATGACTGTATATACCCAATAAGTCAGGATTCATTTCTCGGAGAACTATATTATAAGTGTGTAAAAGTCATTCTTCCTCGATGTCTAACGATGACATATTAAAAACTACATATTCAAGGTAGACTGTGAGAATGATATACTCTCCGTAAGGAAAGTGAGCTTATGGTACCAAAAACCATAACCGTGCACACACACTTTCTTCACACACGTATTTGAAAGGTATCGATATTGGAAATTGATACCAGAGGAGACATCTAGATAATGCATCCACTTTACACGACCATGTTTACTCTAACTTCACGAAGTGTGATACCACCAGGTTCACACATCCAAATCTCGTGATATAGCTCTTATTAATCCGACTATCTTGACAACACTGCTTATTCCGTTCGTTTGCTAACTTAGTTCATTTCCCAGTATGTCGGGTTCAGGGAACTTTCTGGTTGGGATCTCACCTTCATAATCTCCTGGCTTTTACTCAAGGATTTGGGTACACAACAGTATGCTTACCCATAACCTTGTGTAATTATCATAACACGACCGAACCACGACAGTAACTGCTAACGTCAAGAATTACCAGTTCACATTGGAACTGAAGCACGGACTTTTGGCTGGAAACTTAAGAATATAAATAGTATTTACGACCAGCCTGCCGACATCTTAAGGCGAAGAAGGAAACTGCTACATTAACACCACAAAGTGGGTCCAAACTTTAAATTCACAGTAAAAGTACCACCAACAAGACTCACAAAAAACATACATTCCCATTTCGTACTTTTCAAACATAGTCCCACATCCCACGGACAATGGTGTATGTCGGTTACTTATTGGAGGACATGAGGATAATTATTTTAACACAAGTAAATTTCTAGTGCATATACCTAGAGCGTAAACTCAGCATTAATCCTAACATGGGTTAAAGACAAACAAGAGTAAAGTTTTTATTCTGCTGTAAAGAACTCAAACCTTATGAATTCATAACATACTTAACACACACACAACGGCGTGCACGAAAAACACGCCAGCCCAGAGCATCTTCAAACTATACCAAACGCGTAGATACGGGGACAGTTAAAACAAGATCTTTCGAGGTGTATTATACATATAATAATTCCAACGTAGAAAGGAAACATTTATAATAAATATACACAATAGCTTAATAGTTTTATTTTATAAATATATCATCCATCTAATCAGGGTAGACATAGGTATTCTGTGACATTTGAGGGCAAGTCTTATGGCGTTTCTCCGAGATTCAACACCCACTCCAAGATAGGTGTAAGCATCCAATATACAATCTTGCGGGCCACTAAACACATTTTTCTGCAATATTTCGGTTCACAGCAATCATCTCGTGTCTCGCCCAGAGGACGAAGTATAACCGTAGTCTGGCTGATAGTTGATTAAGGCCTTTTTCTGTGACTACTAGCATTCAGTACGCAGATACCGACATGTTATCGGTGTAAAATATCGTAGATTACACATGAGCTATATGAATTAAGTCCTCGGGTATGTCAACATCTTTAAAGATGAGACTTTAAGTCGTTTTCCATATCAAACAAAGCTGTTTATATCAGATTGACAGAATCAGTGAAGACCCTATACAGCTGCTACGCTATGATGTGTGACAGATCATTGGGGTTTCCTCCAATCAGTTGCATACATCAATAACTTTTAACATTATCAGATCCAGTGAAAGCAACACTCTATTCTATTGTATAGCTCTCACTGTCGATTCCTCTGATCTTCAGGCACGCGATGCGAATGTCTCTTAGATGTACAACAATCACTCAGCTCGTTCAACCCAGCCTTGCACGCTAATTTTCGGATAATCATTGCAGGAATTCTTCGAAACTCCGAGTCCACATGACTTAAGGTCTTATTACTCTGGCATCCTCACATAGGAATATCAAGTAATATCATTAGGCTTTTCATTGTCCGTTAACGAAAAAAATGTAATTGACACATCGTGGGGAATTACGAAGGTCCTCGTAAAGAGAAGCCTTCGTAAGGACAGAATGAGAAGTCAATCATCACCCACACAACGAAAATGTCTTCACGTTGACGAAATTCTTTACTGTATACCAACAATCTAGAAAGCGTATGAGACTTCTTTCCTTTTCAGCCAATCAGAAGAAAGTATACAAGAATACGACGTAAACGATATGCACTATATTCAGTTTCAAAAGGGTATATAATTATCGTTCTAGGACAACAACACAACAGAACAACAACACAACAACAACATAACACTAGTACCACAAAAGTAGTTCTTTATCTATCTAGACACAACGGATATACTTGCGCCTGTACTGTAACATTGTTTTTACATAATCCAAAGCCTATACAAAACTGACCTGAACTAAATGAATATAATGTACACCATCCCGACAAACTAACAACTCGAACTATCGATACCAAAACTACTAAAATTCAACAAAGTTCCACACTGTAACACCTCGTAAGTAATAACATTGCATACAAAACGTAACCTATCATACTTTTTGCCAAGCATATCTCTAACATCTTAATAGCGTTAATTTTAAGCATTGGACATCATGTATTATTTTACAAAAGATACTTGATCCATAAGCTTGTTTATTATCATACAGACTAACCGGAATAACTCGTAATAATGCTAAGTTTGTAATCCAATCATAGTTACACAAAAGATTAAGCGTCTCTTATAACTTTAACATGTCGAATATTATCGCTAATCGCTATACACACGTTTTTCATTCCAGTCAATGCTAACATGACAGCAACCTAAAACTAAGTAATATAACGTATTCAACGGACAAACTCAAACCACTCCATATCGGGCGATAAACTACTAAATTAACAAACTTACGCCCTAATAAGCAGTTAACTACCTTATTACACTGATTTCGACACAACGTAACCTATTCACACTTTTTCAAACATTTCTTCTAACATAATAATGTTAATTGTTACTATTAACTCTCGTATTATACAGACGTTAGCATATCCTGTCTTAATCATCATAAATCTTGCTATCGAAAGGAAATAATGCCTAATTGTAACATTTAACTGTTTTTACGTTCAAGTCTTTGCTAACCAATATTTAACAAAAAAAATTTCTCTATAATGTCAAATATCATAATCCCCAGCGAATAATTTGCAAACATAAACAAAGTTTTTTCCAGCCGACATTAACAAAAAATAACAAACATGTTATACCTTTATGACACTATACAAAATAGTAAGTTCTCTTGAATAAAATATTCACAGTAGATCTGTATAAGTTTACTGCATTTTAAAAGCGTAAAGTCAGTAAAGGCAGTAAATTCAACTACCC
Source organism: Trachelipus rathkii (assembly GCA_015478945.1). Classification (NCBI taxonomy): domain Eukaryota; kingdom Metazoa; phylum Arthropoda; class Malacostraca; order Isopoda; family Trachelipodidae; genus Trachelipus; species Trachelipus rathkii. Next base: position 18,670 of record JABUQX010050876.1, read on the forward strand.
ATACCCCTGCGTCCCCTACCTCCACCAGATCCCGCCGTGATCTATGTGACTAGGCTGATTCAAGTCATATTCCTAGTACCTCATTTTGGCCGTCAATAATACATATTTACTATATAAAATAATGTTCAGTTCCTTTATATATCTGACCTCAACGATTCAATCCGCCTTAACCAATCAAAAGTTTTGAAGCAGTCAATTACTATACCGCTAACATATTCATACCCGCAATACCGAATATAATGTACTAATGCATCGGAACCTAACAACATACCTCCGCTGTATTGGTATTATCAGCCTACTATCCTGAAATCCCTACTTATCAATAGGTAAAAGTATGCTAACAGATATTACAATCCACACGATATGTTCCATTTCCTTCGTCGCATTATCAGCAATAGGTATTTAAGCCGTTACTATCTATACCAAATCCTTAATCAAAGTGGACCATATCTATCAAAGATATCCACATACTTGAACTATGAATTGGACTACTTACCTTCGTCCAAACGTTGGGTCACTCGTTTCGAGTATCAACATATTTGACCTATAATAACGTAGGTCATTTAATCAAATTATCTAATTGGCAAACCTAACTTATCTCAATCAAAAACTTACCTAGACTCACGTTTCTACACATCAATGTCAAGTTAACACAGTAATCACTTTACAAAATGACCATCATTTCTCTAACAAATCAGTGTCATTTTCACACAATCATAGTAATACTTAACATATCGTACCTAACTTACGAATAACAGTTTTCATTAACCAAGAGTATCTAACATCACATCCCGAGAGAAAACCAAGAAAACCGACTCCGAATCCGCTCTCCTTGAAAGGGTGTGAATTCCCATTTGAGAGTGGGATCACCCGAAGGGGTGTAAGCGGACTTTAACCCCTCCGAAGGAGGGGGTAAGGGCCTCAGCCCTTCGGCTGAGGCCCAAAAGCGGGCTTTACACCCCTTCGGGGTGTCTCCCCCTCACAAGGATCACGACCCTTTCCAAGGACCGCATCCTCACTGGGTTTTCTCTTGGAAGGTAATGTGTTTGCTTTTAGATTACCTTGGTAATGAAAACTGTCTTATTCGATAAGTTCAGGTTTACGTTATGTAATATTACTACTGACGCATTGTGAAATAACACTGAATTGTTAGAGAAATGAGGAGTTTTTGTAAGCATCATTACTGTTTTAACTGACGAATGATTGTGTTTAGAAACGTGAGTCTGGTTAAGTTTTTTGTTGAAGTAACGTTAGGATTTGGCCTAGATTTTGCTAATGTCTACGATTATTCTATAGGTCAAAATGATGTTATACTCGAAATCGAAACGCTTGTGAGAGACCACTCCATTCATAGTTTCAAGATGTTGGTATCTTTGATAGCTTGGGTCACTTGTTAAGGGATTTTGTTAGATTAATACGGCTTTACCTGTTGCTGAAATGCGGGAAAAGTGGGAACATATCGAGTATTGTATGAATTGTTAGCTACTTTACCTTTTGATAAGTAGGGGAATTTTCAGGATGTTAGCTGTTATTCATACGTTGAGGTATGTTAGGTTTGCATTTGTAATTATATTCTTAGTTGCGGTTATGATTAATGTTGCTTTATTGATGCTATAAACTTTGTTGGTTAAGCATATATTCGTAGGTCAGTATATAAGAGAACTTTATTTTTATGTTATGTTATTCCAAAATGATACTAGAAATATGACTTGAATCAATAGTTCAATAAGATCACGGGCGGGTGGAGGGTAGGGGCCTGCGGGATGGGGTAGTTTGATTACTGATTTACTGATTTCTTACTGCTTTAAAAATCAGTAAACATTACGATTTACTGTGATATTTTATTCAAAGAAATTATTTTTAAGTTATGTTTTGTCAGTGATAAAATTTTGTTATTTTTTTGTTATGGTTGGTTAAAATTTGTTATGTTTGCAATTATTCGCTGGGGATTATGATATTTAGACGAGGTTATGATGATTTTTTTTTGTTAAATATTACGAAGTTGACGTAAAACATTTGTTACGTTAGCATTATAATCTTTGTCAGTATGATGATTAGACAAGGTATATGCTAAACTTTTTGTTAAATATTACGATGTTATGTAAAATTAACGATTGATATGTTAGAGTATGTTGAAAAGGTGTGAATAGTTACCGTTTTGTACGATGTGTTAGGTAGTTTACTGGCTGTTTAGGTGGCGGAAGTTTTGGTTAATGTTGAAGATTTTACTTTCATTAGTACTAATGTCCGTTGTATCATTAATAATCTTCTTGTTCAGTTGTGTCATGTCATCTCATGTCAATGTAAAACGTCTTGTTACGTTAGCAATATAGTCGTTTTCGATGTGATGTATATCATATGCCCTATTTGTGTTTATGTTTTGATACAGGAATTCTTGTTATTGTTTACACGCTTATTTCGCTTTGGTTCTGTATGATATATTAAAACAAGCGTTATCGATATTTCTTGTTAAGTTTACTGTGTCAATGTAATAATTGCAACGTTAATATGATTAGATAATGCTTGGGAATTAAGTATGAATCGTTGGTTTACGTTTGTATCGCAATGTTACAGTTATCTTTAAGCAGGTGTTGAAGTCGCTGAACGTTGTTAGTAGTAGTTTATCGTCACGTATATGGTGTTGTTGTAGGGTTTAGTCGTTGTACATTATACTCTAGTTCTGATTATATTTTGTTAGCTTTATTATGTAAAACAATGTTACTGTTTAAGCATACATCCGGTGGTTTTAGTATCATAAGACTTTTCTTTGTAACTATGTATTATCTGTTGTTGTCTGAGTTGTGTGTTAGTTGTCTAACAGATAATAAATGACCCTTTTAACTGATCATAGTTCATTCGTACTGTCGTACCTTCGTTTATCTTTTCTTCTTATTGGTCTGAATAGTAAAGAATTCATTACCTTTTAGATGCTAGTTTATTACATAAGAATTTCGTTCAGTAAGCACATTTTTTTCATTGTGTTAGGTATGATTGACTCTTCATTCTGCTCTAGCGAATGTTCTCTTACGAGGACCTTCGTAATTACCCAGACGGAGTGTCAATTACATTTTTTTCGTAAACGAATGGAAAGGGGTATATTACCTGCATAACATACAAATTTAAACTTAGTTTTGTCTTAAGCGATAACTTCTTGTCTGTCGCGGGCAGCTAAAACGCAGGTACTTGAGTACGATATCTCACTCGTGACCGATGGCTCAATAAAGCTTGTGAGTTCTCATATAGATACAAGCAGCGAAAGGGTGAGCAAAGGACAATGATGCAAAATCGAATGCAATGAAAGAGTTAGAGAAAAAAGCAAATAAGAAATCGGAATAATTTATTTTTAATATAAAAGGTGGTCTTAGAAATGGCGGTCACTGGGCCATAAGAATGAGCGCGTTAATGAAGAGTGTTGTTAAAGAGCTATGTGTTTCTTAGGAGTTAAGTCGATAGGTCGTTGAGCAGAATGGTGCCCTCACAGTATATCCGAAAGCGTGCTGAACTGGTGCATAATGAGCTGAGTTAGGTGTCATCGTGAGCACATCGGCCTCTGCTGACAGATCAGAGTGCCCAGTTGAGAGGCTTATTACTAGAGCCACTGCGCAGGTGGTGCGTGCTTCCACTGCACTCTGATACTGTTAAAGTATTTGCGATTGTATGCTTAGCTATTGGATCACACCCATATGTATTGCGGTCACCACTAATTCCAGTTGCGCGTATAGCGGTGTTATAAGCGTTTCTTAGCTGGTCGTCATCTGTAAAATTAACAAGCTTTATGTTTACTATGATCATACTGACTTAAAGTCTCATCTCTGAGGAGATGTTTTCTGGACATAAAGATCTCGAGGACTTATTCATACTAGCTCGTGTTCCCGTCCAGATCAGCATAACTTCCGGGCTCATCGACCAGAATTTAGAATCCCGCTCCTTAACAAACACACTCTGTGCAAACCTCTATTGTGATCAATGTCCCAGTAGTAAATGCAGTATGACAGAAATGCTTACTAACTATCAGTCCAGGAGAGTACGTTACTTCTCTCTAGCGTGATACGAGTGAGTGCTTGTGAACCGACAAGTGAGTGCGAAAAAAGATCGGAGTTTAGCTGCCGCAACGTCTGATATGGCTTTACTGCTTTACATCCTATTTTAATCGAATCGAGTGAATTAATAATTTATAATAAATAAAAATTTATCATGACCTTATAAAGTATATTGTATCTAGTTGTCAATTGGCCGTTGCTTTTTGGACTTCATATCATGTTTATCTACTGAAACTTGTTTTATGATCTGTTCCCCTTTGTACGTCCTCTTGCTTGTTTTATATATCGAATTGGGGTCGCCGGTTTTTAGGCTTCGCAGCCCGTTGTGTTGTGTGTTAAGTAAGTTATCGTTTCATAAAAGATTTCAGTCTTTACAGAGATCCAAAACTTTAGGCTATTGTTGCCTGTCTTTTTACCCTCATTGAGGGGTATTTAGGATGACTGAGTAACAGTTATGGTTATAGACTAATATTGTGTTAAATATTTGGTAGGCATTGTTAATGTAAATACTTACGATGTGCGGTGTATTGGAGATATGTTTGAATAAAGTCTATCCTTTTTTGCCCTACCTGCTAACCACCTTGGCGTCGCCCACTTACTGACACGCAAGTCCTCAACCAACACGGAGACTGGATGCATGGATTTATGTTTTTGTGAGTCTTGTTATGTTACTTTTACTGAGTAGATAAAGGTATTAGGAACCTTTCTGTAGTAGCCATTATTTTTAGTCAGAGATAATCATAGTGCCTTGAATGATGTGTACGGGATAACTGAATCGTTGATTATGTATATTTATTCGGCATTAGATCAGACAAGAGAGTTATGACGAGTGCGCCTGCTATTTATGAGGAAATGTAACCTATATACTGCATAAGATCCTATGCATTTAACCTTTCGTTGGTCTGGGCTAGTGATTAATGTACACAAGAAGGTTATGGATATTACTTATTTGAGTTAAAATATTTTTACCAAAGAGTGTTATGTTAAGTGTTAAAAATATACATTGTATAATGTGTTGGAGACATGCTTGATCAAGTGTAGAATAAAGTCAATGAGCACGTCTGATACGAATGATTGTACCGTAAGTTACTTTAACTGAGTGTTGAAAGTGTGGCAACTTTATGTTATGTTTAACATGTTCCAGTCGGGATAGCATGCTAAGTATGTGTAATAGGTTTGGTCTTGAGTACATGCTTTTATTCTTTGTTCATATATGTAATTTATGTTACGCACTTGCTCTATGTCCGATGTTTATTGGAGTAAGAAGGACAAGCTCTTATGATATGTTTTAGAGATAATTATTCGTGATCACAGTAATGATAGTATTGTCAATCGCAACTGTTGATGAGTATATGGTTTTTTGTGTCGTCAAGTGTTCACATCTGGTCGTGTAGTGCATTACACGCGCGCAGGACTTCGAGTGGCGTATTCACTGCTGGGTGACAGACTATGTGAGTAAGGAGTACGCATATTACGGCTATTGAGCGCATTGGTGCCAATGCAGACCTGTTTTTTGTTCACGCTTTAGGCTGGTCGGTTTCAAACGACTGGGAGATGACCGTGATATCGGTTTGCTGAGCTCGCTTAGATTCGTTGCCTTGAGCGAGCGTGTCTTATTGAGCATTATAGAGATATGTATTTGTGACTGTGTTATATTCATTAGTCTGTATTAGATGATCAGGTAAGCTCTAGTCTAAGTCTCGGACTGAAAAAGCGATAGTTCGTGTTAAATCGGTTCCTAAACCGAGTTACCCGCTATTTTCGGGAGATACTTTTGTCACCATGATTTTAGAGATACAGCTTTCATGTTTGAATTGCTTAATATACTCGCTCTCACATTGTTTTCACCTCTGGAGAAGGACTGAGTGTTTCGCTAGCTCGATACAGTGTTCGACTTTGGAACCGAACATTATGGCATCCACATATGTATCAATCCACGGCATCTTCTTATAGGCATCATGACGGTGCAGATGAGGGTCTGCGGGATGGAGTGGGTGGCTTGGGTGCGTGCTCTGACTAGTACGAGTCACATTCACTGCCTGTAGGAGTATTGGTGGTACAAACAGATGGCATACGCAGAATGGTGTTAGTACAAGTATCCCACACTACATGACTTGGAATCAAAGTAGGAACTCTAATACGATGGTGTGCACTAGTTGTCAGTAATCACAACGCAGCTACCTACGGCAGCAGGGTCTCGAGTGTGTGTCGTTGCGCTCGCTCAGGTGGCGCGTCGAAGTAGCTGAGTCTGAATTTCACTGAATTTGGACATGCTTCTCAGGCACTATCACACAAGGCGCTCTGCGAGTAAAAATTATGCATAGAGGTGTAGAGGACATAAATACCACACGGTGGAATTATGGAGAGTTTTTAATTTAGGTGTATTATTTTATTTTCTCTAATATCGTTCTGCCAGTTATTGTTTCTCGTGATCGGTTCTTGACACGAGAGACCTTTATTGCGTGTCTCGAGCATCTACAGCACTCACTCGCGAAGAGTAATCCACACATATATAAAAAGAAGCGACCCAACAATATGTTGTATCAGTACGATGCCGGAATGTCTCTCACGCTGGAACTACGTGTCACTCCAGCTGCCGTCTCCTCTGGAGCACGCAGGGTGCATGACCCTGTAGACAAAGCCTAGCTAGAGCAAGCACAATACGAGGTTGCGTAGTAATTCTGAAGGATAATTAAAACTGTAGAAGATAGAGATCCTCTCACCGACTTAATACAGCGTTTCATACTGATATAATTTATATTCTTTTTTTAAAGGTGGTGGAGAGTCGCCCCCTTCGGGGGCCTCATAGAAAGGACGGTAAACATCATGGCGATGAGATTATGGGTACCTTCCCCATCTTAGGTACCAGCTCCAAATCTGCTTGCGTCGCACTACGAATCACACTACTAGACATTTATAAGAATTATAGTATCGAGGAGAGTGCGCGGTGCGATGGGACCGGCTGACATGAGTACGCGTGCGGTGAGACTGACAGTGGCCAGTCGCAGTTGCGGACGATCGAAGGGAGGTCTCTCTATGTAAAGTTCAGGCCCGCAAGAGACGCGTTTTAAAAACACATCGTGGCAGTGAAGCTCGATCCCGCTCTTCCGGGGATTCACGTATCTCGAACAGTAACTATAACAATAGAGTTTACTGAGGACTCAGATTATGGATCGTGGACCATGTTAATTTGTACCATGATGCTCGTCTGTCAGCTCTGTCTATGCTCGCGCAGCAAGGAACGATACACGATATCTCAGTACGTTGGAGATCGTACCAGAGCCCTCCATCGGACTACATGTCACAATCGACTGTGGCAACCAGCCTCGAACGCTAAGTTAGGTGTCCTAGTAAATCTTGCTCGGCTCATAATAAGATGCTAGTATCAACGATAGCGGAATGCGGGTAAGACGCATAAGTTCAGCTATGTTCACCCTCCATATAACCTGGACTTTAATTTTACCCTATTTTCGAGTTTTAACACATATTTAGATTATATTCCAAGTTTCAGACCTATATCTTATAATCTTCATATTCGAAAAGGGTGGTAGATAGCCAAACTGTGGCAATTTGTGTCATTTATGGTGATTCTGCCCAACGAAGGTACCCTGTAAGCTGTACCTAGTTAAAGAACATGAAATACTTCGAAGAACTGTTGCAGAGCTCGTGGATATGTGTCGCAGATTTGGGGTACCCCCGATGAAATACTAACTGATCTGGGACATCGTCCGCCTCAAACAATGCCAATGAAGGAGTCTCTAGGTTGAATGTGAACATTATGCCAACAATGTCTGGTCACCATCCTTATGTCGACGGCCTGTATGTAAAAATTCATGATACGAATGAACGAGATATGATTGAAAAAGATCTAATGCAAGCGAACAACGCTAAGAGGGAATTAAATCTACCTCACCTATTTTATTATTTCCTACTGTCGTGATGTGCACAGGAGAGTACTGGGTTTACACGCCTTTCGAATTTTTCATATGGCTAGGACTTGTGAGAGGCCCATTGCATAGATATAAAAGATTATGATTAGTATGTGCGTGTAGCAAGAACGAACAGTTGCCCTCATTGTGTTTTAACGTAGAGAGAAAAATTGGTAGGAGACCCTGAAATATGCACCTACAGATTGAAAAGGCCCGAACAAGTACAAGCTATGTACGATAAAGTGCGCTCAAGGAGAGAATTATTAAGAATAGGGATGCTGTTCTGATATTGTTGCCCTACCGAAAGTAATATAATTTTGGATGCGATAGTGAAATGGGATTTCCATGACGAAGTTGTCGGAAACTGATTGGAGAATAAGATTGCAGAGATGAAAGTTAACGAGAAGGCCTAAGACATTTATTACGCCAAACCTGTAGTAAACGATATATATTAAAAGGATTGAAAGATAGTTTAAGGGTTAAGAAGGGTTGCCGTAAGGTTGTTGTAGAGTTTGGAAGTAAGTGTGAAAAAGAAGAAATAGAATTTTGTGAGAGGTTTCGAAGAATAACGAAACGTGCCATACTAGGAGCGAGTGACGTGAGCGATGCACTACTCTCACGACCTCCCACCGGGCTGAGTATATGTATGCGGGAAGTCAAGAAGACGGAGATAAAGAGATTATCTAATTGACGTTTAAACAGTGTATTTTCCGGAATACTGCAATGGTTGATGTGGTGCAGACATGAGGTTATCAATTTAACGTCCGAAGTCCCAATAAAAAGTAAGGTGTATTCCATACCTTATGCACTGAGAGAAACTAAAAAAGGAGGTCTCATAGTGAGATGTTAAGGAATGAGAGTGTTAGGGAATTTGATTACTCTTATTTGCATGCAGAAGGTGCCTGATGTGAAAAAGAAAAGTGTGAGAAGCAAAAGTTAACCTATATATGCGCCGACTACCGGAAATTAAATCAGGTCACGATATCGACCCCGGAAAAATGGCACATGACTGTAAGGATATTTTTTGCCAGATTTGGCCGAATGACAAGACTACTACTCAAAATCTGAATTTTATGTAAAGGCTCTGTGCAAATTCCGGTAGGGCCAATAAGATATTCTACATGGCTTGTAACGCAGATGGGGCATAGAATTTTTCAATGAATGCAATTGTGGGTTGCGTGAATTGCGTGTGTGGCTCAACTCTTGGTGTTAGGGCTTGTAAAGGAAGAATACTCAAGGGAATGAAAAGTACGGAACAGTTTACTTAGGACGATATCAAATTAGTACATAAAATATATCTCCTATACGCCCCTAGTAATAACTGAGAATAGAGAAGTATAGGAATGAATAAAGTAGGTGAGTATGTGAAGAGTAAAGCACAGGTGTGCCCGACTGGTCAGATGGCCGTCAAATGGCGAAATTGTCGACGCTCAGAGGACTTTGGGAAAGTTAGCGTAGATTACATAGCTGACAGAAAGTAGGGTAGTTCGGTCTGCAGACGACAGACGTGAAGCATATCAGAGACGCAGAGAGCCGCACCCAGAGGAAGGGGGTTAGATCATTCATGGGAGTGTGACAGGATTCTACAGTTTTATACCTAACTATCAACAATTAGCTGCGCGCGTGGTAACTGACTTAACGAAGAATAAACGAACAAGGTGGTGATGGGAGATGCTCAGGAAAAAGCGTTTGAATACTCTGCTTGAGGCCAATTGAGTGGTCAGCAAACCCATATTCGGCTTCCCATCTATAACTAAGCCGTTCGTCACTCCACACGATGCGAGGATGTGCTATAGGAGGATCAGTCACTGCTGTCAGGAGTTTTGAACGACGGATTGTTCTTATAGCGTAGCAAGTAAAAGCTATCAAGAGTAAAGGAGAGAAAAAAAGAGACATTAAATAAGAACAACGAATATAGAGAAACGGAGCGGGACTTTGTATGCATTGCATTATTGGAGTGGCTACGGGCTAACTCATCCCATTTATTTTGGGAAGCACGCATAAGTCCTTAAGTCTATAAGAAACAATTAAACTGTCCCCTACTGAGTAAAAGCGTGCGTCTTTGCTCTCGTCGTTATTTCTCGAGATCGTGATCGTGCGCGTCGACGAGATAGTTATTTAAAATAGAATAACTCGCTTATTTACTATACATGACATAAGCTACGGTGAGTTGGTCCAGGATCTCAGCATTCCACCCTATATCGCGTTACCTCAAGTAGCACAGGGTGCTTGCTGTCCGCACATTCAATTATGATTCGCTCTAGAGTCTATATGAGAGAGAACTCAAAGACTGGTTGTTATTTCGAATTCAAGCCCTTTTTACTTCTGTTCTGTTGGACTTCTTCTTGTATTGTTTACCTTTATATTTCCCTATGGATGGTAGTTATTCTGACTCTCACTTTAAATAGAAGGCTGAGG
>JABUQX010050877.1:0-5000 GCA_015478945.1 Trachelipus rathkii
AAAAGAGAGATCTTCGTAACTACATCGCCTTTCGAAAACTTTTTTCCGTGCGCATTGATCAAATCATGGCTTACATTAGAAACGCCTTAAGCTGACCTTTCCCTTGGATTCAAGGTATCGATCAATGTGGCCTATTCTAACTTGAGGTGAATAACTCATTGGTTCAAATATTTCAATACAATAATTATGTAAAATTATTTTTTGTATTTAAATGTTTGTATTTTGTTTTTATCTAAGGATTAACCAAATATGCTTAGTTTGTTTAAATGCACCTTCATTTTCTGTATATATAACATTATGTATTTTTATGTATTCCAATATTTGTATATATGTTTAGATCTTCGGATGTACCAGTTATGCTCGTATTTGAATATTCTTTAAATTTCATGTATACTATTTTAGCCTTCAAATGTTTGTATGCCTACTTATGTCTTTGGACATAATTAGATATGATGCATTTGAAAGTACTTTAACCTAACTTTAATGTATTTTGAGTTATTTTTTTACCTCATAATGTTTTATTGTTGTGCGCATTGTCAATGCCCACAAAATTGGTATTACATTTGATGAAGGGTTTCAATTTTTATATCTTGGTCTAATATTTAGCATCCTTTCTCATCCGTGTTTATGAGCGGAAAGTAATATAGCACTCCATTCTAACTTTGTAAAAATTTTATTTTATGTCGTACTTATGCTAAAATTTGCGAGAGCAAATTTTACCATAAGACGAAATGAAATACATATAAACCGCCTGTTGAGATACTCGAGCAATTAAGAATCAATAAAAGAAATAAGACGAAAATAAATTTCACTCAAGATACTCTCTCCCAGAACTCCTCCAAAACTTAAAACACCACGCAGCTTTTCGGCAAGAGAAGGTAAATTTCAAGAAGGGCTCGCGACTCCGAATTTCCGATCACAATATTTTCCGCAAGAAAAAAAAAAAAAAAGAGTAGGTTTTGAAAATCGCGCTGGAATCCGTGACATACTAATTCGCCTACGAAGAGAGAGTATCTAAACAGAAGGGACTTTGTTACATCTTTACCTTATGTTGAATAAATACCTCATTCAAAATATGGATCTTTAAATTACCATCATCTTATATAGGTGCTTGCTCACAAAAGTCACCAAATTATCAAGTTTTGCCCTATATATATATATATCGTATATATATATATATATATATATATAATTATATATTTATATATATATATATATATATATTTATATATATATATAGTATATATATACTATATATAATATATATATTATATATATATATATATTAGATATAATATATCTTATATATATATAATATATATTATATATATTATATATATATATATTATATATATATATAGTATATATTATATATATATATAATATAAATTATATATATCATATATATATATATATATATATATATATAAAATATATATAGTATATATATATCATATATATTTATATATTATTAATATATATATATATATATTATATTAATATATATATATATATATATATATATAATATAATTATATATATTATATAATATAATAATAATAATTATAATAATAATAATAATAATTCAATAAACAATTTATTCAAAAAAAACAATATACATAATAAATTTTAACTTACAATTGTAATATATTGTTGTAATATAATACATAAATTAATGTATAAAATTTCTGAAAGGGGCTAACTAATTGCATCACAATGTTGTTCCTTTGAGGCCCAAACTTATATAGGTGGTGATTAAATTTACGTATTTAATCGTAATCTCGAAACCAATTTTTGATACAATTAGAATCATAATCAATAATAATCATTTACAAATATATTCTGGCAGTTTATTAATATTAAAAATAATAAAGCTGATAAAAATATCAATAATAATAATAATAATAATAATAAATATAATAATTAAAATAATCAATATAATAATATAATAATAATAATAATAATATAATAATAATAATAATAATAATAATAAATTTATAGTGATAATTTAGCAAATGAATAAAATACATCAACAACTAATTATTACTTACTACTACTACTACTACTCACTACTACTATAAAATAATAATAATAATAATAATAATAATAATAATAAATATATAATAATAATAATAATAAATAATAATAAAATAATATAATAATAATAATAATAATAGTAATAATCATATTAATAATAATAATATAATAATGACACTAAAATATAATAATAAATAATAATATATAATGAGCACGAATAATAATAATAATAATAAAATAATATAATATAATAATAATAATAATAATAATAATAATAATAATATAATAATAATAATATAATAATATATAAAATAATATAATAATAATAATAGTACCTATAAAATAATAATAATAATAGTTCTAATAACAATAATAATAGTAACCACTACAATAATGTAATAATAATAACAATAACAAAAAAATAATAACAAAATATAAAATATAATAATAATATAATAATAATAATAATAATAATAAATAATAATAATATATAATAATAAAATAATAATAATAATAATAATAATGATAATAATATAATGAATAATAATAATAATAATAATAACAATTACAGTAATAATAATCAATAATAATAATAATAATAATAAAATAACAATAATAATATAATAATAATAACTATAATAATAATAATAATAATAATAATATAATAATCAATAATAATAATAATATTAATAATAATAATAATAATAATAACATAGGAATTCAACATGTATTATTATGTACAAAAATAAATATTTAGAGCATTGGAAATAAAATTAAAAACTTTTATAATAATAATAATAATAAATAATATAATAATAATAATAAATAATAATCAATAAAATAATTCAATAATAATATAAAATAATAAAATAATAATAATAATAATATAATAATTGTTATAAAGATGACGAATAATATAACAACAATAATAAAAATCATAATAACAATAACAATACAATAAACAATGATTCGAATGACAACATTATTATTGGGTATAAGAATAATAATAATTAATAATAATAATAATAATAATAATAATAATAATAAAAATAATAATAATAATAATAATAATAATAATAATAATAATAATAATAATAATAATAATAATAATAATAATAATAATAATAATAATAATAATAATAATAACAATATTATATAGTCATTATTATGTCTTATTTATCAAATTTCTTCACATAATAAATTTTTATTAAATCAAAAGATTTAGTAGAGTTTTCGGTTTTGATGTTTTGTGGCAGATTGAGTGTTAAGTTTAACTGTCTTTGTAAGCTGAGCTATTGAGTGTCTTTTTTTAGTCTACAGAAGTTAGCATTTATCTAAGTATTATTTCGTAAATTAATTCTATTTGCCTCGCGCCTTTCTTTGTTTAAGTGAAAAGTTGCAGGCATTATTATGGATAATTTTATGTATCTCTTTTAGTAGCGATGTATTGAGTAAGTCTTTGAATTGCAAAATCTGTAGTTTTTTGAACAATGGTTGTGTATGGCTGTAAAAGTCTCGCTGATTTGCTTATGAGGCGAATAAATCGCTTTTTGAATTAAATTACACAGGATGTATAACTGAGTTATTTGTGGTTCCGTTTATAAGAAGACAGTATAGTATTAATGCATTGTATATTTTTCTAAGAATGGAAAGAGGTACAATATATTTTAATTTATTAGCACGTTACAAGCATCTCGTACAGTCTGTGCTAACTAGCGCGATGTTACTGTAGATGGCGCAATTTTCATTTTTTTTATCCATTATTATTTCCGCCCTCAAACTCCACGGATTTTCGACGATTCTTTCGCTCGGCGAGTCCCATAAAATCTTAATGGGAATACCGGTTAGGGTAAAACAGTAAATAAGTTGTTTTATTTAAATTTAGAGATAGCTTATTAGCATCTATCCATTTCATTATTTTTGTTAAGGTATCTACTGCTTTACGTGATAGAGACTCTGCAATTTTGTCATTTATTAAGATAGAGATATCATCAGCATATGAGACTGAAAAAGCATCTTGAGAAGTTGAACAGATCATTCAGTATATAGTAAATAGAAATCGGGTCAAGAATTGAACCCTGGGTTACGCCAGTTGATGTTTTGAAGTGTGTTGAATTTTTTTTCATTTAGTTTAACGTATTGAGATCTTTCCTTTAAGTAGCTTTTTAAACCATTGTAAGTTTGTCCCCTCAAAGCCCATTTTTTATTTTACTAAGTAGTATGTCGTGATCAATCATGTCAAAAGCTTTTTGTGAAACTCTAATAATATAGCAGGGAGGGAGTCTTTATTTTTCTATATTTCTGTAAAGTTTTCGGTTAAGCAAAGTGCATCACGAAGTTTGAGCGTCCTTTTCTAAATTCCAATTGGTGATCGCTGAGAATATTGTTTGGAATTAAAAATCTTTGTTTAACTGATGAATATTATCTTCTAATATTTGCTAATCGTATTTGTTAATAGCTATTTGTCTCGTAATTTTTTGCTATGGGGGGGGGGGGGGGTGGGAAGGGTCCTTTCTTTTTTCAGGTAATGGGAAAAATCACTTTTACTGTCTTGAATATATTTGGGAAAATCCCTGTCAAAAATGATTCATTGAACAAGTGTTTTTTTAAGCTGTGGTTATGTTGGCAGCGAGTTTGAGGATGTGGTTTGGGATAGAAAACTTAAAATTTTTTGTTTTTTATAATAATTAATAAACTAACAATAATTGTATTCAATAATTCTTTAAACTAACAAAATTGTAATAACAATAATTCTTTGAAACATAACAAAATTGTATACTAATAATATAATAATATAATACTAATTATTATAAATTATCTAAAAAGAAGCATATATGTAATGGAATAAAGTAATTATTTTCATTATTTCTCTCTCTCTCTCTCTCTCTCTCTCTCCTCTCTCCTCTCTCTTCTTCTCTCCTCTCTCTCTCTCTCTCTCTTTCTCTCTCTCTCTCTCTCTCTCT
>JABUQX010050877.1:17500-22500 GCA_015478945.1 Trachelipus rathkii
ATTTAACAAATATAATATAGTAAATATATTATTTAACTATAATGTTTAATTAACATGTTGCAAGATATTAATTATTTAAAATAGTTTTTTTTTGTTGACAAAATTTGCAATTTGCGAACAGAAAATTGGTTCTGATAGAAAATTGCATTGATGCAGTGAAGTTTATGACAACAGTTGAAAATATTGTAATTAAAAGTATTAAACTGTGCCTTGTGGAGATGGTTGATTAATTAATTGTTGAAGCGTCTTATTTTTCCGTAATAATTATTCTGAATTATTATATACAATATATAACTACTATAAATAGATAAGTATATGATTATTTATTATATATTAATTATTCAATTATTTAATCATACTATATAGGTATATTATACTAGCTAAAGACAGAAGAATGATGATGGATAGTATAAAAGTATTAGAAGAGAAGTAATTTGATAAGTATGAGTATAATAGATGAGATGATATGTAGTAAGTAGAGAGAGAGTAGAAGAGATAGAGATATAGTAGAGTAATAATGGAGAGAGAAGACTAAGCGTTGCAGCTAAGTTGAGGAGAAAAAGCTGGAAGCGATATGAATCTGGCGTATCAATTACAGCTCTGTCTCTAATACATACTATCAAAAGAAATTGATTTAAGTCGTAGAGGAAGAAGAAACAACTCCACCACCTTCCTAGCCTACAGAGAGGCGACCCCGCTTCCGCCTAACAAAGAGGCGATCGAGTTCTCTCTTGTCTGATCTACCAATGAAGCCGACATCACACCAAACCAGGCCACGTATGGAATTGGCTACTTGTTAGGGCCCTAACAGAATTTGCGTGACAACTACAATCTTGTGAGTGGAGGAGATAAGAAATGACCTACTCCCAGCACTCCTGCCCACTAATATAGTATATATATATATATATATATTATATATATTATATTAATATAATATATATATCTTATATATAATATTATATAATTATATATAATATAATATTATATATATATATATTAATATATAAATAATATATATATATAATATTGTTCTATAAATAGTCTCAAGATCTATATAACATAGTGAGACATCCTCTATAATAATTATACTAATACATATAATTTAATATATATATTATATATAATATATATATTATTATAATATATAATTATATATATTAATATGTATATTATATATATTATATAATATATCATATATATATTATCTATATATATTTATATTTAATAATATATATATATATTATATATATTATATAACATGTTTAGATAGATTTTCAGCTGACAGAATATCATTTATCTATTATAGGTAAATACAAAAAATGTGCTACTTACACGGATAACCCTAGCTATTTCTATATAGATTATACTTTTAAGAGATTTAAGTAATTAGTTGTGTGATATATCCTGAATAATATATAACTTTGTTAAATAATAATTACATGATATGAACTTACTTATTTACTTAATTTACTACTAATTATAATCCCTATTTATTATATAATATTATATTTAATATATATTATATATATATATATATTATTTTAAATTATAATTAATATATAATTAATTATATATATAATATATATATTGATGTATTATATATATATATAATTATACTATACTATATCAATCAAATATATTATATAATACTAATTATATATATATATAATATATTTATTATATTTAATATATAATATATTATATATTTATATTATTATATATATATCTATAATATTTTTTTTTTTATATAATAATTATCTTATATATATTATATACTTATAATATTATATTATATTAATATATCTATATTTATATATTTATATATATTATATTAATATATTATTTATATATATACTATTAATATCTTAATATATCATATTAATTAATATTATATCTATATAATATTATATCTATCTATCTATAATATATATATATTAATTAATATATTATATATATATATATATATATATAATAATATATATATATTAATATATGGATTCCCACAACTAGTATATTATATAATTTGTTGTGTATCATGTGTTTTCAAGATAATGTATAGAATAACCAACAAGATGATTTTCTGTAAATATACGAGACCAATAGAATAATTGAATTGTAGGATATCATCTTTTTATAAGAAATTTTATTTTGGAAATACATAAAAAGTGTCAAGTTTTGTTTTAAAGTACTTATTGTGTATTTATTTCTATTGTATAATTATGAATAAATTAATGATATATATATATATGATATAATTCTAGTTGATACTATGATATTCTTATATAGATTTTATATTATATTTTTATATTATTCTTATAGCACTACAATTGTATTTTAGTTTTAATATATTAATATATTCTTTTTCTGGCTGCCAAAAAGTTTTGGTCTAAGCTCGTGTTTTAAAAAAATAAAATTGATATTGAATACTGATTATAGCTGTCAGGGATGCATAATTTCAGCACTATATCTTTAATATTTTGGAAATAAGTATCTGAACTAACTCCATGTCAGCGAGCGGTAAATATAATAAGTAATATTGTGATTTCATTAATTATTCTATATTACAATTCTAAAATGGGATTTTTAATAACTCCTATTATATACATAGAAGTGAGTCATTCATAGATACTATACTATATCTAGATAACTTAAATCATCCTTCGTATAGTAAAGTGGATGAGTACAATGCAGATAAGTAGATAGAAAGGTAAGAGATACTCATCACTATATCCCCACATACCTAGCTACTTACTATTAACTTCCACTCACTCATCACACAACTACACACATACACACTATATATAATTATATATAATATATATATATATATATATATAATAATATATAATATTAATATATATATTATATTAATATATATTATATATGTATAATATATTATATAATATAGTATATACTTATCTATAGATACTATAGTTCACGATGTAATATATGTAGAGTGAACATATATGAGTATAATTATATATATTATTCTATAGAGGTATAACGAATTAATAATTATTAAATTATTATATAGGTACAATTATTTAGTTATCAATTTCCATAAAAAATATAGACAAAAGTGATATAAAATTTACTAACTGCTATAAAGAATAAAATATCGTAGATACGTATGTTTTAATATAGTGAACGCTCTGAAACTTGAATTATTCTAGTTGTAAGATTTTATTTATAGTGATATTTTACTAATAAAGATCCGTCCATTAAGTTTGTAATAGACCAGCAATAAATTAATATATTATCTTATTGTCTTAGGTGTGTATCTTATATTTACATATTAAATTGGGCAGATGTTAGTCATTATAATTTGAGTATTAGTAAATATGTATTGTAATATGTAATCATAACTAGATAATACGTAAGGGGATGAAGTTATTAATATTAATGATATACTTAATATATTATATAATAATATCTATAATGGGATTATGAAATCATATATTATTTTATTTTAACTTATATTCTCTATCAATTAAGTATTGAGTATACTAGTATTTTTATTACTACTCGCGTGTACTCTAGTTCATAATCTATCCCTCATAATCACTCTCTACTATCATCTCTCATCTATTCTACTTATACTCTATATTAATATTATTATTATAATATATATATTATAATTATTAATATTTAATATTTATATAATTATAATTAATATATATATATTTATCTATATAATATTATATAATTATATATATATATATTATAATAATATAATATTATATATATATTTAATATATATATATATATATTATTTATATAGTATATATTATATATATATTACTATATATATATTATAATATAGTAATATATATATATAATATATAGTTATATATTATATATATATAATTATATATATTATTTATATAATTATATATATAATATATATATATTATATTATATATATATATATTATAAAATATATTATTAAATATATATATATATATTCATATATCGATATTATATATTTATATATAATATATATATATATATTATATTATAATAATATTATATTATATATATAAATATATATATTAATATATAATTAATATATATATATATATATATATATTAATTAGTATAATATATATATATATTATATATTATTAATATATAGTTATTAATATTATATATATATAGATATCATAATAGTATAATAATATATATATTATATTGTATTTGATATAATATATAATATTAATATAATATATAGCTATATATATATATATATATATATATTTATATATAAGATTGTCTTGTATATATAAAATATATCATTATATATGTATATATATATTATATATGATATATAATATAGTTATATATATATTTTGTATTGAGTTATATTTATATATATATATTCATTATATATATATATACTTAAATGTTATATATATATATATATATATATATATATATATATTATATATATATAGTAGTATATATATATATATATATGATTATATATATATATTATATATATATTATATATATATATATAATATATTAATTATATATTATATATTATATATATATATTATATATATTATTATATATAATAATATATTGAATATTATATATATTATATAAATATATATATATATATATATATATATATTATATATAATATATATATATATAATATATATAGTATATATATATATATATATATATATATATATATATAATAAATATATAAATAATATAGTATTATATCTATATATATATATATATCTATTCATAATAATATATATATTTATAGTTATATCTATATATATTATATATATTATATATTTATAATTAATATATTAATATATTATATTACTATATATTATATTATAATATTATGTATTATCTCTCCAATGGGCAAGAGTCAGAGGCCTACTAAATTCCACCGGAGTTGGGTAAAGTCCGAACCAGGGGCAACACTAAGTCCGCCATACCCCGATACACGAGTATAAAAATTGCAAGTCAAGGGAAAA
>JABUQX010050877.1:30000-35000 GCA_015478945.1 Trachelipus rathkii
AGCAAGATGGGATTAATTACGTCATAATTGTAATAATTGCATCTTGACAAACGACCCTTGCTCCTGATGAGATTATTTTCATCCAAGAACAAGTTCAGATTATTTACCAAGTCCGGAACTTGGCCTGTGAAAGAAGGATTATTTTTAATCTCTTCTAAAAATTGAAGTTCTTTCGAGAATGATTCTTTCTGCATTGTCTGCAGACAATACAGACGTGCTTTTAAATCATGATTAATTGTCACACCTCTTGACAAGGCTCCAAACTGGAATAATAAAGCTACTACTCGATATAGCTTGTGCAAGTTTGAATATTTGGACAAATCCACTACAGGAGGTTCATTGCCACCTTGAACAACAGCAAAAACTGGAGATGCTATTTCCAGTTCAGCTGATGGCCAGTAAACACTATTTAAAGAGAGCCATTTAGGCCCTTTAGTCCAGAAGGACATGTTCTTTTGAAATTCCTTGAAGGAAATACCTCTGGTCAGAAGGTCAGCTGGATTATCTTCTGTTCTGACGTATAGAAATTTAGGACTTAACGAATATTCCTCTTGAAGCGAAGAGCTCATGGCGCGAATATCTTGCACACGATTCCTCACGAATATTTGCTTAACTTTCGAGATCCTATTTTGGATCCAATGAAGAGTTATCTGCGAGTCGGAGAATATGTTCAATTCCTTGAACTTGACACTCGACAGTCCACTTAACATTTGTGGTAAGCACTTTAATGCTAAAAACACAGACAATAACTCCAAACAGGGAAGCGTTCTTCCCTTTGCAGGAGCGATTTTTCCCTTTGACCAAAAAAGATTTGGACCCTCTGCCGCAGATGAAACATACACCACGAAGCCATAAGCAACAGTGCTTGCATCGCAGAATATATCAATACTTAAATCAGAGTCACTTGACTCAAATGAAGATCTTCTAAAAGAGACCTCCTTCAGAGAGTTAAGGTCCTTGCTCAACTTCTCCCATGAATTTTTGATTTCGGGAGCGATTATATCGTCCCACCCCATGTCCACTTCCCAGGTTTTCTTCATAAGAAGACGGCCTCGAACGGTGACGGGGAGGTAAAGGCATAGGGGATCGAAAACTTTTGAAATCTCCGACAGGAGCTGTCTCTTGGTAGAGACAATATCTAATGAAAAGTCACTAAGACTCAGACTATCTTGAACGGTATTATATAAATACCCTAAAACTCTTTCTTCATCACTTTGATGAGTTGCAAGTTTACCCTCCTCCTTGAATATTTCTTTGAGATCTGGACAATTTGAGTTCCAGGAGCACAAGTTGAAGCCCCCCTCACTCATACGTGAGGTGGCCTCTCGAAAAATATCTTGAAGTTCGTCTACAGACGAAGAAGTGTACAAAAAATTATCAACGTACAGATTATTTTGAAGAAGAGAGGTACAGAGATCAGGAGGGTATTTTTTGGCGTGATGTTGTATCACAGCCCCTAGCACGTAAGGGCTGACAGCCAACCCGAAGATGATGGTGGCATAACGGTAAGTGAGTAACTCGCCATCAGCCTCCCAGAAAAAAACAGAAGCGATTTCTGTCCTCTTCTAACTTTAATTTGATCTGGAGGAAGGCCTTTGAAATATCCGCCAGAACGATGAATTTGTTTGTTCTGAAGGACAGTAATAATTTAAATAGGGAAGCGATTAAATCTACCCCTGGATACGATGCCTGATTAAGTGAAGGACTACAACCTATCTTCAGGCTGCAGTTAAAGACGGGACGAATTTTTGTCGTCACTTGAAGGGCCTGTTTTATTATAGGTCTGTGGGGTATCCAGATGAATTTATGATAATCTTTCGGATGCACCTCCACAGCCTCCACAATACCTTCTTTTAGGTATTCCTTGAATATTTCCCCATACTTGTTAAGCAAGCCTTGAGCAGTCAATTTCTTTTTGACTCGTTGCATCGTTGCAAGAGCAACGTGATGATTTGATGGGACCTGCTCAAGAATTTCTTGAAACCACGGAAGTTCCACGTGGTACCTTCCGTCTCGGAACTCTATCCCTTCGTGGAATCTTTTAATGAATATTTCGTCAATGGAACCCTGGTCCCGCTCCTCATTGATACCCAGAGACTCTAATTTATAGAGGTTCTCCAGGCCCAAGTCCAAATCAGACTCAGTATGGGTATGTAAGAGTGGGTCGAAGTACGAAGGTACCGGTTCCACTACAAGATTAATTACATGTTCCGGGACGTTCCTGACAGATCTTTGAATATTTGAAGGTATGGGGAGCTCGGAATTCTGTCATGATTTTTTGACATCTTTCGGCGAAAAATTCTTCCCAAAGATTTTCTCATTTTGGGAAGGTGTCAAAAAAGATGTTACAGGCCCGAAAGGCACGTACCCATGACAAGTCTCTAGGGCACTGCCCCGAATGCATTTTACCGTTTTAAAATGCTTTAATAAATGAAGAGCATCGATGCCCAGCAGCCCATGAATATTTGAAACCCTGTCAACATTATTATTTTGATAGTGACTATCTGCCACTTTGAAACCATTTTGGGTAATATTTTTCATGGCCTCCGTCAGGCCTTTTACATAAAAGCCGATATCCAATTCAGAATCAATATTTACAGGTAGGCTAGAATATTTCCCACAACAAATGCCCATCTCTAAATTTAAAGACCGTAAGGATCTTAATTCCTCTCCCAAAAATGTTTTAATGGAGCTCTGATGACTAGGAAGACTATTTTCATTGACTCCCAATTTTTTAAGAATGCTCCTATGAAAATACGTGGACTGACTACCTAAAATCGAGAAGCACGCGTACAGGGACTATTTTATTGCCCTTCTTGATGTTAAGGGAGAGAGTGGGCAGAATATTTTGACCCACGGATGAGGCTGTACCTGTATTTATACAGATATGATTAGAAGAGCCGCTGGCTTGACCATTTGCCTCATTCGCGACTGATGTTGACGGACGACTATCTTCCGAAAAGCCACCGGACACGTTTCTGCTATTTGGAAAACATAGAGCCGTTATGTGGGATTTTTGGCCACATTTGCCGCATGGGTGACTAAGTCCATACCTCTTGGCAGGACATTTATTAGCGAAATGCTTGATGCTTGAGCAGCAGAAGCACATGCGCAGTTCTTTACAGCGATCTCTCCTGCTTTCAGGAGAAGAATATACTTCACAAGAAATCATGCGATGATTTCTGTTGCAAAATTTACATTTCGAAATAAATGATTTAGAAGAATTTTTAAATCTCCCACTCTTTTGACTGCGTTCTGTTTCATCTTCTGACGATGAAGATTTCGAACTATCCTCTTTAGAGGAAGCGTTAAAAGCTGACGATTTAGCCGATTTATGCTCAAAAGGAGCACGATTACGCTCAAATCCCTTTTTAGGGGCAGATTTATTTTTTCCCCTCCCCTTCTCCATAGACTTGATTATTTTACCGTAATGCTCCAAAATTATATTAACGGAAGGATATTCATCCTGTGTGATTAATTTGAGCTCACGAAGAAAGCCAGTTGGAAGTTTGTCCACGATTATATGACTCATGAGCTTACAGCCCGCCGAAGGCTCTTCAAAGAAATCGAGTCCAAACTCCTTGAGCTCATGAATATATGCTCTCACTTCAGACAGGAATATACGAATATGTTCAGGATTATTCTCTAAAATAGGCGCAGAATCGATTTTATGAAACAGAGAATCAATAATATATGATTCGTCTAAGTAAAGGCTCTTTAATATTTCGAAAGCGACTTCCAAATTGGAGTCGACATTAGTTAAATGCTCAATATCTTTGAGCGCATTACCTGATAACAATGACTTTAAATACTGCAATTTTGCAGCGCTAGAAATATCTTTTCTGGCCCCATAAACATTTTGAAAGGACAGAATAAACGAGCGGAAAGAATGCCGGTCCCCCTCACCCCTGAACTCTTGACACTTTATTGCAGGGATTTTTACTTCCTGTTTTGATGCATGAATATTTTTGATTATATTCTGCATCTCTTGACGTGATATTCCGTCTTCAAGAGAGGCCTCTGAAGCTGCAGGAGGCGCAGACGGAGAAGAAGATGGAGAACTAAAACGCGGTGTCATACGCCAGATTAATTTTTCATTCTGGGTATGATAATGTACCGCTTCAATTATTTCCTCGTCCAAAATTGACGAGTCATACTGAAGAATGGAAGACTTTGTGATGACTTCTTCGATCAGAGCATCAAAGTTTTTAACTTCCTCCAATTTTGATTTAATTTCCTTCAGTTTTGAGGAAACGATGTGATTATCTTCCTGGCTTTCAGTGGCAGAAAGATCGAGAAGATTTTTGAAAAGGAGCGTGATTTTCCTTTTAATCACAGCTCTCAGTCTCTTAATAGGGGACAGTTTTGACTTAACCTCTTTCGTGAGGTCGACTAATTCTTCTGGAGAGAGAGTGTTTTCGTCCTCCCTCCCAAAATTTTCACTGACACTGTCCTCCAACTCAGACACGATTTGTCTGAGTGATTCATCTTCGAAAAGAGACATTTTTGTAAAATGAATATTTGAAAAAAACGCAAAAGCAATAAATACGCAAAAAAAAACGCAAAAAAAATGCTACTTATTATATGAGCAAAACGCACGATATTTACCACCACCTAAGATTTAATAGGCAATGATTTCGAAAGGACAATATAAAATACCCAAATAACCCAAATTAATAATTACCGCAAAGATACTAAATTGCCGAAATATATATATATTTTTTTATAACGCAAAAATATTTAACGCAAAAATATTTAATATATTTGAAAGGAGGAGAAGTCTCGATTATTTGAAACAATCCAGATTTATATATAAATATCTGGACAGTTAACTAAAAAAATACTACAAAATTATATACAAGAGACCGACTTCTCCACAAACGCAGCAGAATATATATGCGTGAATATATGACCTTTATGTATAATATATATATATATATATATATATATATATATATATTATATATATATATATAATATATATATATATATATATATAT
>JABUQX010050877.1:42500-47500 GCA_015478945.1 Trachelipus rathkii
TTATTTCTATTTTTCAATATATAAATTTAAATATATATATATATATTATATATATATATATATATATATATATATATATATATATATATTTAAATATTATTTATATATATATAATTTATTATATATAATACATATATATTATTATGTAATTGCATTATATATATATATATATATATATATATATATATATACAGTGGCGTATTTAGGGGGGGGCCAGGGGGGCCATGGCCCCCCCCGAAATTTTCTAGACACTAAAAAATTTTAAGTATCATATCCGTTAATAATATAAAGTGCAGAAGTTAAATTAATTTTATATAATTCGTCGCTGTCAGGAACAAATCTCGTAAGTCCATTAGATAAAACTAAACTTGAAACCATCAGAGAAAATGCAACATTAGAGTTTCAGCTGATTTTTGAAGAATGTGTAAGCGCATCTGAATCTGAACTGAGTATTGAAATTGCTGTACTAAGAATTAACAAATTCCAAAAATACAGACCCAACATTCATACTTCCAACCCACAGACTTATTATCGCACATCCATTTTTATACCATTTTTGGATGATTTAATATCAGCATTAGGAGAGAAGTTTTTTTAAATTTTCCTAGCAATTTGTCATACCGAACGGGTGTAATGTGCCATATGAGAAGATAAAAGATTGTGTAATATTTTACAAGGAAGATCTCGAATAGATGGACTAGTTTCTTGTTCGCAGAATGGGATTTTATGGAAACCGATAGATGGAAAACAGCACAGGTCGCTCAAAAACCGCAATAGATGGACTAGTTTCTTGTTCGCAGTCACAATTTCCAAATATTTACATCTTGTTGCAAATACTGGCAGTTTTACCCGTGTTTCATGCTTCAGTAGAAAGAAGCTGTTCAACATTAAGACTTCTGAAAACCTACTTGAGAAATACTATTGGAGATGAAAGACTTATTGGACTTGCCCTCCTCTACATACATTGAAATAAAAATTGAAGATGGTTTTAGTAATTCATATAAATTCTTCCCATTTTTTCTTAGGAATTTAATATTTTGTCCTTCCACTTTATATATATATATATATATATATATATATATATATATATATATATATATATATATATATATATATATATATATATATTATAATATATATATATAATATATATATACTATATAATATATATATATATATATATACACATAATATATAATATATATATATATACTATATTATAATATATATTATATATATATATAATAAAAATATATATATATATTATATATATATATATATATATATATATATATATATATATATATATATATATATATATATATATAAAGAACGATTTTTGTTTGGCCCCCCCCGAAAAAAAATTCTGGATACGCCACATGTATAAATATATATATATATATATATATATATATAATATATATAATATATATATATATCTATATATATATATATATATATATATATATATATATATATATATATATATATATATATGCCGAGGTAGAGTCAGAAAATACCGGAGCATTCCGATTAGTCTTCATCTCTTACAATGTAATAAGGGCGTGTTATGAGAAATGTGCGCTCAAACATGTAAGGACGTGTATCAGCAGCGTATGAGAGTGCTGAGCATGTGTCCGTGTTTACATTTCAGTTTACTTTGAGGCACTGTCATTGTGTTTTGTCAGAAAGAGTGTTAATCAAGAATGGCCCACTTTGAGCAGAGTAAACATTAAATTACCTAATTACGAAAAACGTTTACCGAAACATTCAATTTGATAAAGGAGGTGTTTGGTGATGAATTATTATCGCTAACCCATTTTACGAGGGGTATGTATGCTTTAAAGAAGACGGGAGTCGCTGGAAGAAGATGAGCGTGTCGACAGACCATCAACAGCGCGTAATAATGACACAATTTCTAGATTGCGGTAGGTAAACCATCGATGATGTTTGTCCCAAGATTCCTCATCCAGGAGCAGTGTAAAGAGTGGGCTTACATAAGCGGAGAGCTCATTGCTATGGTGGATGCGGATCGAGGAATGCTGAATATGGTAATAACTGGCGATGAGATGTGGCGTTATCTGTGCGAGTATCAAACGAAGCGTCAGACCTCTAAGTGGAAATCCCTGAGTTCACCACGAAAACAAAAGGTTCGAGCAGTTCGCTCAAAGTAGAAAGTAATGCTGGAGGTGTTCTTTGACGCTAAAGGTCTCGTACACTTTGAGTTCATACCTCAGGATCGTACAGTTACCGAGCATATGCACATTGATATTCTCCGACGTCTTCGTGACGCAATCCGACGCAAATGTCCTGAGCTTTGGAAAGGGAAATATTGGGTATTGCACCATAAAGATGCCTCGGCACATCGTTCATTCCTGGTATCTGAATATCTGACGAACAGCCACGTACCTGTTATCTCTCAACCTCCTTACTCCCTAAATTTGACTCCAGTTGATTTCCATCTTTTCTGTCGCATAAAGGATCTTTTAAAAGGAAGACAATTTCAGCCAGCAGAAGAAATTCAAAGTGCTACGACGAGTGCTTTGAAAAAGGTAACAAAAGATTGTTTACAGCGATGTTTATAGCAGTGGTACGAGCACTGGCAAAAGTGTGTGACAGATGAAGAAAGATACATTGAAATGGTATTGTGTAATATGTATCAAATGCGATAATAAAATTTAGTTAAGTTTCGGTATTTTTTGACTCTGCCACTTATATATATATATATTATATATATGATATATATATATATATATATATATATATATAGTATATATATATATATATATAAATATATATATATATATATTATTTTATAATATATATATATATATATATATATATATATATATAAATGAAATTAATTTTAATTTTATTCAATAATGTATAACTTAATATTTATTTCGAACTCAAAATGGAATCGATCTAAATTTGAGAATTTGACCAATAAATATCGTTCGATATTTAAAATGTATAAAAAAAAATTATTTTTTTATATTTATCTACATTATATTACTTTTAATAATGTTTTTTATATGTTTTTTTTATTATTTTTTATCATATATTTTGATTATTATATATTTATTGACATTTTTTTTATATTACTGAATTATTTTACTTTAGCTTTTAATATTATAATTGCCTGGTAACAATAATTTATATTTTTATATTTTTATAGTCATTCTAAATTTCATTCCATAATACTTGCATAATCTTCTTAACTCGTTTTAATATGCTATTTCCTTCTTAGCAATCTTTCGTGGAATGTTAAAATAAATAGCATTATTATTATTATTATATTATTATTATTATTATTATTATTATTATTTATTATTATTATTATTATTATTATTATTATTATTATTATTATTATTATTATTATTATTATTATTATTATTATTATTATTATTATTATTATTATTATTATTATTATTATTATTATTATTATTATTATTATCATATAGCCTAATTATTTAACTAAACTTAGATACTTGTTCCAATTGATGACCATCCAACATGATTTGAAACTGCGGACTCTCTTCACCTATTACCACCACCTTAATCTTATCTATATTCAATTTAAATCCCCTCCTTTCACGCACCCTTCCAAACCATTCAACCAATCTTCTTAAACTTTCTTCAGATTCATCACACAAAACCAAATCATTAGCATACAATAAACAGGGCCCCTCAACTATCTCCATTCTCCATCAGTCCAACACCTTCCTCTACACCCCCTAACTCTAATTCATTCATCACCCTATCCATATACAGATTAAATAACAAAAAAAAAAAAAAAAAAAAAAAAAAAATACATTCCTCACTCCAATATTAACATAAAATCATTCTCTTTCCACTCCATTTATTCTTGCACACTCTTCAGTATCGAAATACTCGTACATACTTTTGATTCCAATCAGAAGCAAACTATCAACACCATATATCACTAACACCTGCCACAGAGTTTCCATATTAATCCTGTCACCATCCGCCTGTTGCAAGTTCATAAAACATAAATGCTAATTACTCTTCTTCTCTTTCATTTTCTCACTCATATGTTTCAGTGTGTAAATTTGATCTGCACACCCTTTACCACTTCTAAACGTTCCTTCCTTTTTTCTAATCGGTTCGTCAGTCATTAGACGCACTCTTTCAACCAAAATACCAGCATATATCTTCCCTCAACACTCAGTAAATTAATTTCCTTATCGTTCCTACAGTTCCCTTTATCTTTCTTACTCTTAAATAAATGTACGAGAGAAGGCTGAATAGTAACGCCTGTTCTGCTGTAAATATCATACACCGTACAAAAGGTAATGAAACAAAGACTGAAAGAAGGTCAAAGGTTTATTCAATGAACATGTAATATTATTTTCCTACATAATCTCCTCGAGCATCAATACATTTCTTCAAACGTTGAACCCACTTCTCGAAACCGTTTGGAAAGAAGTCTTGATCTATTTTCCGGAACCAATCTGCCATCGCTTTCTTTACCTTATCATCTGAACCAAATCTCACTCCTAGGTGACTCTCCTTCTACTTTGGAAATAAGTGAAAATTAATTGGGGGCCAGATCAAGACTGTAGGGTGGGTTATTAATGATCTCGAAGTTCAATCGTTGAAGCTTCTGAAGCGTCTGGGCGCTGCAATGTGGTCGAGCATTGTCATGATGCAGGAGGAAAACGGTACGGTTTGGTTTTATTCGACGTATGCAGCTTTTCAATTTCTGGAGAGTTTCAAACCTGGAAGCAATTTCGGACTGTTTAATTCGTCGGTCTCCTCAGATAATGTCATCAACGCGAGCATGATGTTGGTCAATGGTCACTGTAATGGGGCGGCCACTTTTTGGAGCATCATGAATCGACATTTAACCTATATTAGAAAGAGTTGTTTTACGAAGAACGTTTCTAACATCCAAAGTGTCCATTCCATGCACCTCGAGTAAACGACGACGAATTTTAACCGAATTCTGTACACCTTCGGCATGCAAATATTCAATC
>JABUQX010050877.1:50000-55000 GCA_015478945.1 Trachelipus rathkii
AACATCTTTTTAACATTATTTTACTAAACAACTTTCATATAAATTGATTTTATAAGGACTTTCCCTGATTTGGCTTCTCTTTGCAATCAATTTTTAGTTATTTTTTACAATGATGCCTTCAGACTTATTCTATAAATATATTGTTTGTTTTGTATTGTTTTTGAGAGCGGTTCTGACCAACAAAGGGCAGATACCGTCACGAGTTCGTAGCAATTAAACCACCCACAATGAGACCTCGTTATGCTTTCCCAATATATGTGCCATGTCGAGCATTAGAATTATGTCAAAATATGAATTGTTTAAAATTTTTACCTAGTTCTGCGATAAAAATAATAGCATAAGCATTTTTTTCTCGTACAATTCGTTTACTTAAGTTCTTAACCTTTAAAATTATATTTAATCATTATAATTTTTAAAATTTAAATATTTATAGTATAGTTTATTATTAAAGGTAACTTTTTTATTTGCTTGGATTTTATAAATAACTCAAACTATAAGTTACTTTATAAATTGGTAAGATTTTCAGAATTTAAAAGAGAGAAGGGAAAAATCTTCGATTACTCTCTCAAATTGTTTTCAGCAGTGAATAATTAGTTTTATTTTAAGCATAAAGAAGTATATTTAATTTATTATGATTAACCTGAACATTCGTTGCTGCCAAACTAAAAAGGAAAATATTTAATTGGAATAAAAATATAATTGATAAATTCATTAATAAAAATTAAAAATAATTAGAAATATATATCCTCGTTGATTAACAAATGAATAAGAAAATACGCATACGAACAAACTCATATATAAATTGCTAGGAAAAAAATACAATCATTTAGATATATGAAGTTGTTGTTAAACTTTTAAAGGTTTCTAAACCTATAAAAATAAATAGAAATAGAGTTTTATTAACTTGTCAACCGAAAACAATGACAAGAAATGAAAGAAAAATTTTACTGATAAATCACCATCGTTCATGCGATTTCACTATTCAGAATAAAAATGGCGCACGGCAGTTCATATTTAATATTCCCAATGATTCGCACCATACACGCAATCAGCTCTCTCTCTCTCTCTCTCTCTCTCTCTCTCTCTCTCTCTCTCTCTCTCTCTCTCTCTCTCTCTCTCTCTCTCTCTCTCTCTCTCTCTCTCTCTCTCTCTCTCTCTCTCTCTCTCTCTCTCTCTCTCTCTCTCTCTCTCTCTCTCTCTCTCTCTCTCTCTCTCTCTAATTTCTTGGTTTAAAATTGCTTCAATAGAATAAAAACTTATGAAATCAACTGTAAAGAAAAAATTTCCTAGAATGCTAAGAAAAAATTCTATATATTATACTATCAATCTATAAAGGGGTTATTTTAATATTAATATTATTTTGATGAATAAATTGAAATCGTTATATATAGTCTTCCGTTACACACACACACACACATATATATATATATATATATATATATATATATATATATATATATATATATATATATATATATATATATATATATATATATATATATATATACTATATATTTATATATCTCCTATATATGCGATCTATATATATATATATATATATATATATATATATATATAATCTTTTTTGGCGTTTTTTCTGATTTTTTAAGTGATAGCATATTAGTTTACTATTTTGCATTTTTTTTTCAATTACAATTTAGTGCCAATTTCTTTACTAATATTTACTAATATGCCTTGAAATAGCTTTTTCCTTATACCTGTGTTGTATAAATGACTGATTTAGTTGTGCAGCTGACAGCTTGGTAATACTGAGTTTAAATAATTTTCAAAAGAATTATTAAAATTTAAAGATTTATCAATAAGGAGGATATAAATATTGGTGAAAATATAGTTTTTTTGAAATATTTTTCCCAACTCAGCATTAAAAAAGAAAAAAAAAGGAAAAAACGATCGTGTTTAATTTATAAACTTTTAAAACCAGCTATTTATGTAGTACAATTATTGAAAAAGCTATTCTCAAGAATACTAGAAATAAAATTAATTCTATATAATAAAATAAAAAAAAAATGATAAAAAGCTTATTAAAAAAACAAAATAAATAAATCAAGAAAATAGTTTCTTTTTTTCGATCACGCAAGAAAACAAAATACCACTTGTTTTTCGTTTCTTTTTAAAAAGGTCGTTTATGGCTCTCTCTCTCTCTCTCTCTCTCTCTCTCTCTCTCTCTCTCTCTCTCTCTCTCTCCCTCTCTCTCTCTCTCTATCTCTCTCTCTCTCTCTCTCTCTCTCTATATATATATATATATATATATATATATATATATATATATATATATATATATATATATATATATATATATATATATATATATATATATATATATATATATATATATATATATATATCATAAGAACAGGATTAAAAAGTTTGATTTATAGTTGGAACCCGTTCTGAATTATTGGAATATGGAAAATTTAGAATAGCGAAAATATCTAATTTACCGATATCTGATTTCTAACACTGCTATGTGATGTTGCAATATAAATATTTATAAATATAAAATATAAATATAAATATAAACGTAAACAAACTTCCTCTATCTACTTGCATAAGTAAATGGCAATCTCTTTCAACAATTGAGCTATTTTACCTTTCTTTTCTTTGCTATTTATTTCAAAAGTACACTGAAAGAAATGTATGTTTAGATTAAATATAAATATTTTATTTTTAAAAGTATTTTTCTTGAAAATATAATATTTATAATTAATATAAACATACATTTCTCTTAGTGTAAGTCTAGCAAAAATAATCCAAAATTAACTATATCGCAAAATAATTTATTTACCTATTTGTCAAAAGTACTTCTGTAAACTATATATATATATATATATATATATATATATATATATATATATATATATATATTATATATAATATATATATATATATAGCTTAAATTTTATTATAAATTGATAATTTAGTTGCGAAGTTCTAAATTAATTATTGTATATATTTATTTCTCATTGGTGTTTACTTTTTATTTTAATCACCGCACAAAAGTAGAGGAAATGGAATGAAAAATTGCAAGTCTAAAAATAGTAATATATAAAGATGAAATTTTCTTTAATCATATCATTCATTTTCATTTTCTTCACATCATTTTGAGCTTTCATTATTAAAAGGAAGAAAAAATGCAAATTCTTAGCTTCAGGAACAGCACAAAAAACAGTAACAACTGTAGCAACAAAATTAAAGCAAAAGAAGAAGAAGAAGAAGAAGAAGAAGAAGAAGAAGAAGAAGAAGAAGAAGAAGAAGAAGAAGAACTAAATAACAGAAAACCAGAGCAACAACAGCAGTATTAAAAACAGCAACAAAAACAATAAAATCAACAACAACAACAACAACAACACACATACGCATTAACAACAGAGGGTAATCCTTCAACGTTAAAGTGAGAACCTTCATTTCCAAATGACATGAGATATACGTGCCTTTCATCTTAAAACCTTAATGCAGAGTAATATGAGCTGATCTTTGCTCCTTCTCTAAGATGCTTTAGTGGTGAAAAAAAAAATCAAATTAAACGCTTCCTTCAAAATTCCCAATTTGCTTTATATTTCCACATATAATATTCAGTATATATATATATATATATATATATATATATATATATATATATATATATATATATATATATATATATATATATATATATATATATATATATATATATATACCTCCTCTCTCTCTCTCTCTATCTATTTCTTCTCCTTCATCTTCTCTTTTCCACGAGGCCAGAGGTGGTGCAGTGTGCATGAGAAAGAAAAAGCAATTGAAAATGTGGCAAAGGTTGAAAAAGCCAACTACCCCCTCCCTCGCTGCTCATTGTTAGAAGGCAGAACTCGTCATGAGTCAGAAAATCACCTGAGCTTCCTGGGACCCAGTGGACCCCTCACATGTGTAATCATTAGTATATGGTTGTTCTTGGCTGGTGATGCAACCATGCCCTCAAGACTGGCCAAACCCGCCTCATTATGCACCTTTATTCTCGCCTCTCTGCCAAACTCACATTTCTCTCTAGGAATTTTCAATCCACCTTTTCTTCGGTCTCCCAGCCGGTCGGTTCCCAACATACTCATACTATACATCCGCTTAACCAACCGACTATCATTGTCTCCACATGACCAAACCATCTCAACATACTTTCATTTATTCTCTCATTTACCCCTTTCTTCACACCACAACTCTCTAAGTTCATTCCTCATTTTTATCAATTCTTCTCCCACTAGCATGCCCCCTAAGATTGTCCATCAGACACATTGAGCACAGTCTCTATTTTATTGGACCATGATCTCATACTATGTGCTGGTATCAACCACCTCTCATGTAGACTGCTCAAGACTTAGTCCTTACATTCTACTAACAGTTCTAATTACTAAACCACCATACCACATTACAACTTTCTATTACACTCTGCATCATCCGTTCCTTCTCATCCAACATAACATATATCCTAAATGTTTAAACTCAGACACTTGGTTAGCTGCTCATATAACATAACTTCACACTGAGGTCTGTTCTCACTCACAACCATAACCTTACTCTTATCTACGTTTGCTAAGCCCACTCCTTTTGCCACTTCTATAAGTCTCTCATAAGTATCTCAAATCTACCTTTCAGTTCTTTTAGATTAAAATCAATCTATATTATAATGGTAAGTTTTTACTCCATGTTATAATTCTCAATGTTTCTAACACCATTCATTCCCTTTACCTCTAATTCTTTCATAACTACATCCTTCAGTGAATATATATATACCATATATATATATATATATCATATATATATATATATATATATATATATCATATCTACTCTCTATATATATATATATATATATATATATATATATATTTAAAGTTCACCTCACAGGACATAGCCTATTCAAGAAAGGGAAATTCTCTAAGTAATTTCTACCTAGGATCCGGACTAAGGATCGAAATGTTTATACACTGTACTGTAAATAACATTATATATAT
>JABUQX010050877.1:57500-62500 GCA_015478945.1 Trachelipus rathkii
ATATATATTTTGATGGACATGACGAATGATGATTATATATATATATATATATATATATATATATATATATATATATATATATATATATATATATATATATATATATATATATATATTATTATATATCTGTCTCCTCTGACTTAGTAAAAGGTAGCTGGGCTAATGAAGACCAGATCACAAATCTACATTTTTTCCTACTTTCAAACAAATCTCAGGCGCGTTACCACTTTCGCTCGATTAGTTTGGAAGTAGCCAATGAATAGTGGAATATAAAATTTGTATATATATATATACTCGGTGGACCTCGTGTGGACCAGGATATTAATATATATATATATATACAAGTGAATGAAGAATAATTATTGACTCTGTAATATACTGCTATATAGACCGAATGCCCATAAAAAGAACTGAGTTTTATTTATGATGATTTTGGGGACGAAAAAGTTTTGTCGTATATTAAATTTAATTGAAATTTACCCTAATATATTTTTATTGAAAATTTACTAAGTTTATTTTTCTAATTAAGTCGTTTCGATGTTTGAAAATTATAAAATTTTCATTGCGAAGTTATTTCTGAATTTCTGAATGTGTAACCACGTTATCGAACAAATGTAGTATAAATATATGAATTTTCGAACGTTGATAAAAGATAAAAAAAACTCAATCAAATTTCGAAAATATGAAACAATAATAATAACAACATTTGTTGTGATAACGGTAACAATAACAGTATACTACTAAGACTTTCTATAATTAGTACTACGAAAGCAATAATAATAATAATAATAATAATAATAATAATAATAATAATAATAATAATAATAATAATAATAATAATAATAATAATAATAATAGAAAGCAGTATACTAACTACACTAAATTAAATGATAATAATAATAATAATAATAATAATAATAATTATTGTTAATGGTAATGACTACCAACAATAATTATTATTTGTAGGAATAATCTTCGTTGAAGACACAAAAGTGTTTCAGTGAGAAGATGAATTCCAATAATAACTTTGCTTTTGTTCTTTAATGAATCTAGTTCTTACAAAGAAGGCTAGAGGCCATTTAGAACGTGCAAGCAAGGTTTAATAGAGGGAAAACTAATTATTACTAATAAACAGAGGTAAAGCCTCTGTCTAAGGGAACTAACTTGCTCCACCACCAGGAATACTAAGACTACCAAACCACTATAATTACAGTTTATCATGCACGGAATCTTTTGATAGCGTAAAATGTCACACAAGTTCCAAAAACTCGTTATGTTTTAACCAATTAATTTTATTATCTCACGACAGAAATTTATGGATATATATATATATATATATATATATATATATATATATATATATATATATATATATATATATATATATATATATATATATATATATATATATATATATATATATATATATAAGCAACCATTACCTATAACAACAATATATACTTTATATATCTTCTATATATATATACATGGGAACCATCAACTGATGGTTTGTAATTATAAAAATTATAATTTATACTTTATAAATATTAAATTTGAATATTTGAAGTGAACACAACGAAAATTACAATTCCGAACTGTTCACATTTATGAGGTATTTCTGAGACCGCGTGACATTGAAACCGCGTGACATTGAGGTCGCGTGACATTGAAGTCGCGTGACATTGAAGCCGCGTGACATTGAGGCCGCGTGACAATTTTAAAATGAATTTTACTCTTTCAATTTCTGTTTTTACTTACTTTTCTTTAACTTTTTATCTTTACTATTATTATTGTTTATCCGAATCTTTGAAATTAATAATTCTATAATTATTCCCTTTATATTAAATTTTCCCAAAATCTTTTACTTTCCCAAGTTTCCCCTTTAGCGTTTTGCTCATTTTTCTTGTGTGCGAGTTTATTGTTTGCATGTATAAAAAAATAAACAAAAATAAGTATACATCACGTTGGGAAAAATGTGTGTGTAAATATTATACTTTTAAGCTTTCACCGAAAAAAGAGAGAGAATAAAAGAATAGATAAAAACCTCGAAGATTCTTCCACCTATCAATAAAACTGGACATCTAAAGTTAAGACGAAGTAAAAAAAGTAGGTTGAAAGGTGATTGACGCGGATTTTTAATATTCAGTGATGAAAACTGAATGACTAAAAAAACGTGGGCCAATCGAATTTAATTCAACCTTGAGAACTATTCTAACAGAAGTGTATCAATATTGTATAACAACTCGTGGGTCCACTGTTCAAGTTGAATTATTCTGACTGGAACAACTCAACAAGAAGAGACTGATTTGTCATACAATATCAAAACACTTATCAAAAATTAATATATATACGAAACAAAAAAAAACTATTGCCTTTTTTGCTAACATCTGCAAGTAGAGAAGGGTTGGTCAAATGACCGTTAGTGGGGATCCCTAAGTTTGTCCAGAAAGGCTTTATGATGACATACCTACACAAATTTCCTAAGATAACCATTTAATCGGAATGAAAATTTCAATTTTTCCGCTGAGAATTTATAAAAAAAAAGAATTCATCAGCCCTGAATTAAACGTCGGTAAGACGCCTCCAAGATGGCGCGGAACCTCTAAAAATGATAGGGGAAGCTCACTTGAAGAGCAAGCTTCATCAAAAATTATTAGGCTACTTTAACTGCATTAAAAAATGATCTCGTAGAATTTCTGATTCGACTCGGGATATAATCAAGAGGGCAGAGTCTACTGTTGAGTGCAGTAATTAAGAGTGAGTGTGAGTCTTCTCGGTCGCTCTCGCTACTTTTATAGTCTACGAGAAAGAGCGCCGAGAGGTTGACGATAAGTAATTAATTAAATAAACCTCAATTTTAATTATTTACGTTAAAACAACAAATTTACTATCAAAAGATAGCAAATTTAAAACTATATACTAAATAAATAAATTTGTTGAATAGAGTGATGTGAATTTGTTATAAAAATTATCGAAAGTTTCAATGGCAATCTTTGGCAACTTTCACACGTGTTGTCAACTGGATACTTTTCTTCCGTAGAAATTACATAATAATTGTAATTTTTTAATTAAAGATGATTACCAATTTTAACAATAATTAATAAGACCAGTATTCTCTACTGATCAATTTGGTAAAAGAATCAAGTCTCTAGCACAATTATGAGGCAAGATATGTTAATACTTCGATATAGAAAAATGCAAGGTCAGCCGGGGTCAATACTTGACCTTTCGATTGAAGGAGGTCAATGACATTTACACAAGTAAAAGGTTAGAGTGTTGGGATCAATTTGAAATACTAACCAAGTCTGACACTCATGGAGCACCTGGTTAACGAGGAAAGGGAAAGAAAACTTTAAAATGATGATTTCTACATTTTGAAAGGCCTATTTTGGCAAGTGGTTCAAATATGTCTATAATTACTTAAATACAACTTTGATCAATATAAAATGCTATCAAAATGTAATTCTATATCTTTAGTATAATTTGAGGAAGTTTGAAACTTCAAAACGTTGTTAAAAGAAAGTTACATGTAAACCGGTTATGTTGTATCGGTTTCACTTTCTCAATTTTTGAAGGAGGAGGTTAAAAATATATATATATATTATATATATACCTTATATATATAATATATATATATATATATATAATATATATATATTATATATATATATATATAATATATATATATATATTATATATATATATATATATATATATATAATATATATATACTGTATATTTTCATAAATTTTTTTCAGTATAATATAATATGAAATATATATTATTTTTGGCTGAAAATTGGTACAATAATAGTTTTTTGACATGAAATAAGAAGAATCCGGTTAATTTTAACAAATATGATAGGGGGGCTTCCAGCCCTACCCATTTTTGGGGGTTTACAGGTAACCAGGGGTCCCAAACTTGGGACTTTTACTATTTATTATTAAAATGAATTAATATTGTGATTCAGCGTAGCCCAATTATAAGGGATACTTTACTCTTATGAGTCTTCTACGGTATATACGGTATTGTATTTTGAGGATTTTTTTGTTCAAAAAGATACCGACTCAAAGCAATTTTCTATTAATGAATTTTATTTTTATATTGAAAATGATTTATTAAGATTATTATTTACAAAATTTTAGAGGAAATAGCGATGACTAATGCATTCACAATTCCCTTGATCACGATCGCAAATCAACCACTCGCGAATCCAGTCATCAAAACCCAAAAGGAAAACTGGCCACATGGCAAATGAAGTTATATTTTAAAATAAATTTACGACATCAATATATATATATAATATATATATGATATATATATATATTATATATATTATATATATATATTATATATATATATATATATGATATTATATATATATATATTATATATATTATATATATATATATATATATATATTATATATTATATATATATATTCTTACATCTTACATCCGCTCCCAGGAAGGCTTATGAGCCTGTAGTGGGGCCAACCTCCGCTTCCATCTTGTTCTATTCATCACGATCCCATCCGCCATGCAGCTCGATCTTTGCAGGCAATCTATGTTTTCCTAATCGAATCCTGCTACTGTGTCTCTCCACCTCTTCCGCAGTCCTTTCCCTCGGTCCTCATCCTCCGTTCTCCACCTCCACTCCTGCTGGCAACTCTTCTCATCCTGACGTCCTCTCCAGTGTCCTCACCATTAGTCTGCTGCGTCAACTTTATTACATTGGGTTTTCAAACCCACGTTACCTCACTGTCTCGTTTCTCACTGCGGTCTTCTTCTCGTCTTTCACTCACTGTCCTCAACACATTCATCTCCGCTGTGTGAATTCTACTCTCCTTCTCTCCCTGTCATGCTCCATGTCTTCGCCCCATACAAAATATCGGCGTCAACACTCCCTCGTATATTGCTTCTCTTTAACCTCTTTGTTCATATAATTTATCTTCAGATGGTTTATAACTTTGCTCTTACAGTCCTTGGCATGCTGCTCAA
>JABUQX010050877.1:67500-77500 GCA_015478945.1 Trachelipus rathkii
TATCAAAAACGATGTGCATTAGACTCTTGAGATTTATAGTAAATATAGAAGTTAGTGTGCTAGGTAGGCTAGTATCTCCTTACTGTGTTGAAGATCTGATTATTATTTGCTTTAAGGTACTCTGTTAAATATCACCTACATGGGTATCTGTATGAGAGGTATAAAAAGTTGCTCCATAAGATATTTAGTAATACTATATTTATTAAATAGACTCCATAGATAACTAGTTTGGAAATTATACTAAAAACCCACATCATTATTAAATCTTAATACTCCAAAGTCATTTAAAATAAATATTATTTTCTTTTTTGTTACTGGTTTTTCGATATACTGATATCGTATTATTTATAGATATTATAAAGAAATCTAATTTCTGATAATAATATCTGATTAATATTATATAATGAATATTGTGAGATATTTATTTTATATAAATATGTAGGCTGAATTTGTATACTCTACAACACATTACACGAGTTTTTAATAAATTCATCGTTATATTCGTGTACACTGAGGTGGGTGGGAGGTTAGTGCGATGAGGTGGTGTGTGTGTGGGTCGTGTGAGTGATGTGAATCGCTCGGTAGGTAGCGATGAGTGTGTCTCGTGGATATGTTAGTTTATACACTGTGTGCGATGTCAGCTTAAGTCAATCAGTGTGTGTGTGTAAGTAAACTTCTGTGTCGTAGTGAATTGTGTATTAGACATTCGAGTTAAACACGAAAAGAGAAGGTCAACGAAGATCTGTTGTCGAGTTTGTATAAGTAAGATCATGTTTGTTGTGAAGTGATAGAGTGTAAATGTAATTTCTATGGATAAATGTATTAGTGCGAGTATGAGAGCTTGTGTTTGCTTACATCAATGACTTCCCAGCTTAATTCATATTTGGAATATATGTGTGATAAGTAGATCTAGTGATGTTCGCTGGATGATGGGTGGTGTGTGTGTGAGTGGTGCTACTGTGTGTCGACAAACTGAGCTATGTGTATACAAGGCTAAATATTTTATAGTGTGTGTGTATGTTTGGCTCATAACGCCGGGTATAGTGTCATAGAGACGACATGTGTATAGTATAAGATTGTTATTACAGTGATCACTGTGTGAATAAAAGATTGTGTGTATTAGATAGATGATGTTGTGTTGTGGTTGTGTAGTGTATGTGTGTGTGTGTGTGTGTGGTGTGGTGTGTGTGTGTGTGCGTGTGATGTAAATAGCGTTCGCTGGAAATAAATGAGAGTATAGGGACCCTGAAGTAAATAACACTCAAATACTAATTAAATGGTATATTTGCCCCCTATCTCACCACTATATATATACAAATGATAGTTAAGAAAATATAAATAAATAAAGAATAAAAAATAATAAGAGTTAATTATAAGTTTCAGTATAAATATAAAAAAGTATATTAAACTTACATATATAGAATAAAACGAGTTAATTGTTTAATTAAGAGTGATATATGTACATTTTAGTAAAAAGAGCGTATAACAAGTACTCATTTCGTCAGTTAGAGTAGTTAGAGTAGAAGTGTGGTTCCGTCCGCAGAGAGATTAAAATATGAGAGTGACATAAAAGATGGAGACAGAGCACAGTCCTACACGAAGTATAGTGTCAATATACACGAAGACTAGTAGGAATGATCCTCATT
This sequence comes from Trachelipus rathkii, assembly GCA_015478945.1. Taxonomy (NCBI): domain Eukaryota; kingdom Metazoa; phylum Arthropoda; class Malacostraca; order Isopoda; family Trachelipodidae; genus Trachelipus; species Trachelipus rathkii. The sequence goes on from JABUQX010050877.1 coordinate 69,147, forward strand.
AAAGGTGTGCAAAGTAAAGCAGAGGATAGTTTCTCAATAAAGAGTTGAGAGCTTATGATAAATATTCGATGAGTACACCGAGCTATTAATATCCTTAGTGATAATCTCTGTAGGTTAACACTCCATCTTACATACTGTATTAGTAATATGTAAATATAAAGTCTCTTCTAACGTCATGGTCATACTTAATTTCAAGCCTTATATAAATATACTTTATTTATATATATGCGAGTATAACACTCACTTTGTGAAGATTTAGTCACAAGTCTTAGTATTTAGAGAGAGGAGAGTTAAGGAGTGGAAACGATATACTATCGAGTGAAAGATATATATATGATCTATTACTCATATTTACTCCTCTCCATCCTTGTTGTTTTATCGAGCGAGCCTGTAAATGCATATTAATAAACATGATTATAACTCTGCTAAGTTGTTATTACAACAGTTAACTAAAATTATTATCCCTGAAGCGTATAGAGTGTACAGTAAATGAGCATAAATGTATTTTTTAGTATCAGCTCAATATTTTATGAACGAATTCATAAGCCAGTAAAAACAATAAGATTACTCAAGAGTGAACGACAGTAGAAAAAAAAAAAGGCACTACAATTCGCTAACACACCGCTGCTTGAGTAAGCTTAGAAAGTTAAAGGATTTCGTAGGTTGAATATTTTAATACACTCAGTGAATAGTGACATGTGCTACTCTATAGTGAGGTTAAAGGTTAATAAATGATATGTCATCTATATAGCAGAATAAACAGTGTTGGAGAGTGTGAAACTATGTGTAAAAGATATACCATTGACGTTAACAGCGTATACACAGCAAAAGTCCATGAGACTAAAATGAAATGAAAAAACCCTCATATGGTTTTTAATGTGTATAATCTACCATAACATTGATTTAACTAATTTGAGATCTCGGATATTAGAACGAGTATGTAAAGTAATAATAAATAGTTAATAGAGATAAAAAATTTTCGTTCAACACAGAGATTTTGTAGAATAATAAATATGCTTAGAATATTTATTAATAAGTATATCACATAGTATAATATTTTGATTTTTTTCAGTGAGAATTACTCGCACTCTGAATTTATATACTTATATATATAATATATATAGAATATTTATCTTTTTAGAAACGCCTAATCCACACATGTATTATAGTGAGTAAGTATTAAGATTGAAATTCAATCTCTTATATATATCTGACGAATGGTATAATAATCTCATAAAATTGTTAATTAAATATTCTAAATAAATGATTTGTATAAAAAATGCTTTGATAGTTAGAGGTCGAGCAGGATGCTGTAAATAGTTCGGTGAGGTCTAGAGCAGTGAGAAGTGATTATTTGTATACTATAAGAAAATACTAGTTTTAAGAATTATAAAATATAAAAATTAATTGATATTATGTGACTGTCATAGATAATAATAATTTTTATTACATAATTATGTGAAAAGTGTGAATTACTTTGAAATAGTTAAGTAATGGCAATATATATATATAAATAAAATGACTTTTGGTATTATTATATTTTTTCATTAATGCGCGCGGTGAGTCGGGTCAGTGCACATGAGTTCGGGTGAGTATCCCATCTATTCGACTGAGGAAGAGTGTGCTCTTGTGAGAGTGCTGCGCCAAAGCTCTCTGGTAGGCCGAGTTTTTTCTCAGCTTACTGATCATAAAGAATAAAATATCGAGTATAGAGTATAATCAAATAAGTTGCAGAGCTGAGCTCTAATGACTAAATGTGTATCTCAGAGATATCGCTCATACTATGAGAGAATTTGTGATCATATATTACAGTATGAGTAGCAACAAAGTATTTTATAGCACTTTTCGAGTTGATGTGAAGTTGCTCACACGTCACATATGGGTGGTTAGTGGGCATGTGCCAATAGTAAGTTGTAGTCTTAGTAGAATACTATCGCGCGCGCACAAGTAGCTATAGATCCTAATAGTGTGTGATGTGAGAGATGCTTAATATAGTGTTATTTTATAATAAATTTCTATTAAATTACAGCCAAGAAATAAACAATACATTTTATCATTATACAATTTTTGGGACTTGTTTATTATACTACACTCCTGTTATTCTTGCACATCCATAAAGAAACAAGAACATTAGAACCTAAAATCCTTATTAAAAGTTTTTACATTGGAAATCTTATAGGTCTGTGTTATTATTAGCCATGCCTCATCTGTAGCAGTGCTGAGAATTTCTAGGTGCATTCATGGTGCATGAACTATAAGAATTATTAAATATAGGTCATTTGACATAATAGACGGCACATTTAATAATAATCAGTGGTCAATCAATGTGGTGATTCTTTAAACTTTGGCACTTATTATGTGGCACTACTCTCACATCTATTGCACTCAATTTATTTTGACAGTATGTGCATATATGACTGTATATCATCGGGGCACTCTGCACTTCTTGAGGTTCAATACTTATTCTCATCTATATATTTCCATTAGAATACCGTCTAAAATTAGTAACTATCTTAAATTATTTAGTATAATTTATCTGTACTCGATTGAGTACTTGGAGTGAACCTCATCAAAGAGCTATCATGATTAGTGCGTGGGTGTCGAGATTTGACCACCATTGAGTTAATTTAGGCAGGGATACAATCATTAGGCTCGAGATTATATCTGATGGTGCAAACAAGTGATTTAGAGTTACAAAATCGAGAAAATATACGGCAGATACAAATAGAAGCATCTATTAAGAGAGATCATTGATTAAATAAATTAATTACGGTGTTGGGTACAATAATTCTGGGAAACCTCTCATGGAAAGTCTAGCCTAAGATGTTTTTTCGTAATGCTGTTTTTGTATACCGTGTGAATACAGTGAGTAAGAATATAGTATAATAGTATAATCAACTATCTATTGGTGAAAGTGTATCTATGTTGTGCATGAGATCGAGAGTGGTTTATTAAAAGTGTGGTGTGGTGTGTGTGTGTGTATAAGGGTGAGTGTCATGTGTCTCATGCAATTGAATTCTGTGGAGAGTAAAGAGATATCCATGGTTTATGTCTGATCCAAGGCTAGCTACCGTGAGAATAAACTAGCTATAAATTAATAAAATATACATAAATACGTTAAAGTGAGACTGAAGTTAACTTAGAACAAAAACCGTGAGACGAGATTTAACAGCAATACACGACAAACTTGAAATAAAATAAACAACTAATATACCGAAGTAGAGATGTGAGACTATGTGTGGTGGCTTGCGCAGTTTTCTAATGATGCGGATCAATATCTCTGTTGTTCGTCGCCGTGCGAGGACTCAGTTAGTGCTATATAAAGAGAGATTTCTCAGTCGTATATATATGAGCGCTTGCGACGATCACGAGGATACCTATATATGAATATTGACGTACTCACGATTTCCCCAGATTCATATATTAATTATCTACGATGTCCTAAACGTTGTAACTAACCCAACGAAGACGTTACGATCTCGCACAAATTATCGATCTAGAGCGATGAGAGCAAGATCGCAATATAATACAAAACTAGGCGGAAAACGCACGAAAAATACACAAGGTTTTTCTGCCCTATTAAGAATAAAAAGGTTCAGGAAATAGGAGCATGAGTATATAACTAACAATGGTAAGTTGACCAACACCCACAAATTAGAGAAGAACAGTAATCTAACAGTATCTGAAAAAACAGGGGGACCAACTGTTAGGGTAGATGTACCCCCTGGGGTATGAATCCATACAATAAAATAAAATCTAATCACATCAGGAAAGTACCGATGAGAATATTGTTGGATGTACTAAAATCGAACTCCCTAGCAACAAACACTCCATAGATCTCCATATCGGTGAGTAATACTTTTTACAACTTGAGAACTGTAGAAGTAGGGCTGGCAGACACCAGGGGCAAGCTATGGCACGCACAAAAATGGGGATAGAGAAAGTGGGAATATATATACAGGAAAATGCTTTTAAAAAGGTCTGAGCAGGGTATCCCGAGTAATGAATATTTAATAGTTTACAAGAGGATAAAAAAAATGTGGTACTTTATGTTAACTAATCAAGTGTCCTGAGAAAACAATATACAAGGTATGTCAAATGAGAGACTTATAAATAGTGCGTGAATATACTATATGAAATAACGCGTCTAAAAAAATGAGTCGCTAGCACGGATGCTACCTATGAGCTACTCAACAAATAGAAATAACAGTGCTGTACTCTGACATGGCTCGGTGAGGAGACCGTTTCCCACTCTTAGGAATGGTGTAAAGACGCGAATGGATGCTAAAAGGTTCCTCCCTAGTATCTACTTAATAGAACACTTAAGGGTCATTTACAATCGGTTAGAAGAATGTATAGCCCACTAAGTTGACTGATACGTATCATAATTGTTAAGTGCGAGTACTATGTCCACTAATATTTGTAGGTTATTAGCACGACCACCGTAACGAACAAAGAACTTCTGTGCAACGATGGTCTTGGTCCTGCAGAGGTTTTGTATAATAAATTCAAAATGAGTTTCGCTCTTGAAATGTTGAAAAGACTTCGGCTTGGTCGAGCTCTCAATGTTTAGACTAGATGCAAAGTTCCTTTTTACCACATAACTTTTAATAGCAGTATGCTTGGAAACAATCAAGGTCACTTAACTAACCTTTCAAAGCTATCTTTGGATAAGCTGTAGCTATCGGTTTTGACATCTCCAAACCACTGGTCGTTAAAGTTGAGGGTCCTTTTTTGTTTGAAGTTTTTTAGAGAATACTGAACTTAAGTGACTAATACTCTCATCTGCAGCTTCTCTAAATATACAACTCCAACACACTCGATTCGTCAAACCTCAAAAATTAAATATAAACACTTGCAAAGAAAGATATAAATTCCTATTAAGTATAAGATATATATCATGAGTCAGACGCACCTCATAAGTCATATCTAGTCAAAACACTCAATCCATAAAAGGATACCAATCGGAGTCAATGCCTCGAAGGATCAGCCACTTGGAACAACCTCTCTAACGAAAAGCATAGTGCGGTAGAATTATAACGTAGGTAACATCGGAAACTAAAAATAAAAACAAACAGGATAGAAGTATATTTATGGAATTGCTCCAATTATCCTCTGCCTCCATCCTTTTTTTCATTCCACTGATCAAATACATCCTCTTATTTCATAAAATTAAATTCACAGTAAGGAAAACAATGTTCAATAAATAGGCACTTGGTCCACGGATAATTCCTTGCAGATGTTTTGGAAGATTCTCTATAATTTCCCTGAATTTTTTGGAATTTCGTCCTGGACGCGTTCCCAGCAGATTCTAGAATAATTCGTTTCCGGGCCGATTTATCTTCCGTCGACCACATCATGTTTTTATATTTGTTCCACCGTGCTTTCCCTGACCTCTCATGTCCTGACCTTTCGCTAGTCTTCAACCGAAAGTGTTACCTCTTCCGAGTGAACCTTATGTAAAAATATTATATTTTTTTTGATAAAATCCTTTGTAGTCACTACATTTTAACAGTAATGCGCTCACTTAATAATATTATGTCTATGTTTTAGTTATGTTGATGATACCTCTAGATGTCACTTTAAATATTATTCCCTTTAATATATTTGTCCACTTCACTGAAGGGCACTTTTATTTTTGTTTTATATTTTTATTTATGTGGAATAGCTTATACCATGTAAGAATATAGAGCTACCATTTTTAAATAACTTTTTGTAGAATTACTTTAGAAATTAGAAATTTAAATAAAATACAAATACATATATAAGCCATTTTAGTATGATCATTTTTACTTTAAAATTATATTTAGAAATATAAATAGTATTTTAATTTAAACATTATATATATATTATATAGTCTTCTAGTATTAGGACCTCTTATAAATCGATATTCGTCTATAATAAATGACTTTCTTATTTTTTATATATATTTAATATACCTGAGAGCCTCCCGTCCTTTGCGAGAGTCTTTGGGACTGTGTGTATTATTTATCTTCTTTTTCTTTTGTTGGTATATAGTAGAATAAAATTATGCATATATGTAAACTTTAAATTTTAATCAGTCCTACACATAAATATAATATAATATAAATAAAAATACTGTTTGTGAATATATAAGACACAACTGTCTATACTTATAATTAATATTATGTTAGGTATTTTAAATTATTTCTTTAAAATGAACTTTAAATAATTTCATATAATTAATATATTTTCAGATTGATATTATATAGGTATACTAAGTATTTATTACTTTATTTTGGCGTCGTCACGAACCTTTTAACACTAGAGGTATTATGTTATATTACATTACTAAACGTAAGGTGTAGATATTATATACCTCACGAGTATTATATAATACATATATATATATTTTATTAATTTCGTTGATAAAATTAGGTAATATATAGTTTTATTAATATTATGTAAATATTATTAAGTTGGGTACACAAGACTGATCATCTTCTTCATGCCATAGAAATATATATGTTTTCATAAGTACATATAGTGTTTTATTCTTTCTCTATGGCGGTCCACTTAAATATCGGGGTTAACTTTAATCATTAGACCCGTAGTACATAATTACGGATGGTACTCAATTTTTTGTATGAATGATCATTCTTTATAAATTACATTTATTAATCGTTTCTCATATACAATTTTTCCGTGTTAAAATAATTTTCTATCTATATGACTTAGTCTTTCATGTTAGTGTGTTACTGATGATCAGATTTGGTGTGCGTTGTTACATTATAATATTTACCTTATCGTTAGCTTATTGTATGTCAGATTCTACTTTGTTTATCTTGTACTAATAATTCTATATGATGGATTACTTGTATTATATATAAAATCTACAGTTTATTTCAACTGAATAATATTTAAAGTATATTTGATTTTTAGCTATTAATATTTAATATAAGGGATGCTAATTTTTTTCTCTTTATATTAATATAGATTTTTTTAAATTTTGATATCTAAATAAACATTGATAGACTTTGCCCATCATGTCTGATTTATAAAGATTAGTTAGATCACTCTAAAGTCTATATGTAGGACACTCAATATATAATCAACGTAAACATTACGTGATTCGTTAGTTCAATATACGCTTAAGGCTATATTAATATAGAGGCTACTTAATAATATATAATAATATAATTAGAGTCCAAATACTAAAAGTTCATATATGAGGAAAGTTTATAATAGTGATATATTATAAGTATAATATCATAAACACGTATTAAATCTTAAGATATGATACTATTTAATTGAATATCTCAAATTAGTACTATGAATGACAACAAGCTAATGTGACCACAATTATTATATTGTAGACAGATGAGAATTCTTAATCGATGATGTAAAGAATAACATTATTCAAGGCATATCTCTGCCTAATTACTGTTAAAAACAATTACTATACCATTATTAATTATATATTAAATTTACAAGAACTTACTACCACCATTTATTCTGAGTGACGAATACGCTAAGCTTATCGCGAGCCCACTATTTCACATCACCGATTGGTCCGGCTAAACCTTACTAGAGAGCACGGAGGTCAATTTAAACCGTTCCTCTATTAAAAAACTACTACTTTATCAATGGTCAAATAATCTTTTAGTATATTACCTCATCTTCAGTACGTAATTATCATTTTAGTAGAATTTTCGTAATGTTCAGAAACTATTCTGAATCTAGTAAATCAATTCAGGTATTATATATGGATTGTTGTCTATCATAGTACACAGACTAATCGATGGTATCTGGCTATGCATCTAAACCGTATGATAATTTATTAAAGTTTATCTATGCGAATGAGATCTTCTTAAGGAAGTTATTGATAACCTGCAAAAGTCCAAATAGAGACTTTAATATTTGTATTAACTAAGTGTTCCCCATACCCCTATATGTAATATGAATAATACGTACATAGATCTCTTAAATACATCGTTTATATTTATAAGATTAAGTCATGACATATAAAGAATGATTTATATATCATAGTATATACTATTAAATACTAAATAATAATAACTAATAGTACTAGGATGTATACTGAAATTAAAACTGGTTATCCACTATTTATTAGGAGGATGTTATTTACTATGGACTACTATAATATTTGCTCACTACTCACAAATCAAAGAAAAGGTGAAATGGGACTAGGTATATATATAGGGCTGTAGTGATAAGTTTGGACTCCACTTAGTAATTACATTTATTATGTGAAATGTATATACGCAGGCATTTTCAGTATTTCAGAGGTACTCAGGTCAAGACAAATGTATCCAACAAGTGACGTGATAAAACCGATATATATCCTCTAGAAGAAAAATTATGATAGCATT
>JABUQX010050877.1:82500-85861 GCA_015478945.1 Trachelipus rathkii
ATATTCATATATATATGAATTATTGTATGAGGTAATACTATATATTAGATATAGATGCGTATAATATATATATATAATGATATTAATTATTTATTATATACCTACCGTATATTACTATATAATATGGTATATCAATGGAAATGTGTACATGTATGCGTAGTGAAATATATCTGAAAGAAAGAAAAAAAAATTATTCAGCCACGACAAGTAAGTGCTGTTATTTATAGAACTGGCGAAAGATTGAATTTCAAGAAGTTTTTAAATAAAAAAAAATGACGTAATGGGGTGGGAGAAGGAGGTGCCGGACCAGCAGCAGGAGAAACTTGATTTCATATCGAAAAACTTTCACTTTTCTTTCTTTCTTCTTTGCGTTTTTTGCATTTGAAAGAGTGCGTGTGAGGAAGTAACTGTGATGTGTGTGTAGGTGTGTGTGTGTATGTGTGCATTGTTACCTTGCTGCGTGCGTGTAGTATCGGAGATCGAAAACAATGCGTGACAGAATATGATATGAGAGTGAGATGGGCCAACAGGAAAAAATAAAAAGTCGCTCTGGGGAAAAAAAAATTGGTTATTTATTTCAATTTCCTATACTGTAATAAAAGCTTTTATTATATATAATCTATAAGTACCTATAATATATATATATACTATAATATATATATATTATAACTAATATAAAGATAATATATTTATTAGAAATATATTTTACAGTATATATAATATAGAGCTGGGCGTTGCGCTTCGTCTATGGCGCACTATCAATTCGTAGGCGCAAAGGCCGCAAACAATTTTTAAACGGCGGACTAACCATTAGGCGCATAGCCAACTGTCTCTTGCGCTAATGAACGAGGAACAAAGCATTTTTTATTACACCTTAGAAGTTAGAACTCCTAGATATCTCAGATATCAACGAAAATATCATAAAAAAGATATCAATAGTGGCCAATAAGAATCTAAGGCTTCTCAGAAAACTTGTTTTTGGGAGCTAGAATACTTTTGTGGGATTCCTAGGCTGTAGGACCATAGAACTTATGGCCGATATACTATGAGAATCTTGCCCTTCAGCTGCATGATGTAATCAATTATTCTCATAAATGGTTTCTCTCATAATGGACTGGTAATAAATACTGCTTTCACCCAATCTCTTTCTTTCCTTCTCTATAATTATATTTTTAATATTTAAATTATTTTAAGAGTATTTTATATATGTTAAATTAAAAGTTATTGAAAGGCATTTAGCCTTTCTATAAATATATAATATATATATATAATACTTTCAATTTTATATCTTTTCAATATTTATAAGATTTTTAAATATTTTTATATATATATAATATATATATTAAGATAAAAATTTTGTATTTGTATTTAATTTTATAGAAAAAAATAGTTAATTTCTTTTTCTTTCATTTCTTGTTTCACATATTATAAATAAATGGCAATCATTTTTGACTGTGGGTGCCTGTTTTTGAGGTTGTCATCTTTTCGAACGGTTATGGGAGTATTATTTGTGAAATAATACTCAAAAATAGACAAAATTAAGAAATATGCCGTTTCTTTTACGTTGCCATGCGAACCAGTGTTTAGAAAGCACTATTATATATTACTATGCTCTAGCGTAGAGGCAACAAATCCGAAATTCCTACCAGTCACTGTAATCCTTATGAAAAAATAATTTTCGGAGAGAATAATAAACTGACTTCTAATGTAAATCCGCCGAATTGTTTCCCTCGTCATAGATCAAACTGAGCAACCGGAATTAGGTAAATTTGAATTTTTTGTCATATTTAGGTTGCTTTATTACATTTTTTCTAGGCCCGAAGTAGGCCACTGCCTCCGTCTTCCTCTGTAAAACCGCCTGATATTATTATATATATATATATATATATTAATTAATATATATTATAAATATTCTTCGTTAACTATATATACCAAAAAAATATATATATATATAGTAATATATATTATATATATATAATAATATATATATATGCAAGTTGTATCTGTAACTCGGACATCTGTAAACGAAAAGCATCTGTGATGAAAAGTAAATTAGATGGATCAAATATTTATACACTTTTTACACAGGTGATTCATACGAACACATTCCTTTGCGCTTTATTATTATTACTAATAATAATTAACTAATAATAATAATAAAATAAGTATATAAATAATAATAATAATAATAATAAATAATAATAATAATAATAATAATATAATAATATAATAAATAATAATATAATATAATAATAATAAAAATAATAATAATATTACAAATAATATTAAAAAAATAAATAAATAAAAAAAAAAAAAAAAAAAAAAATAAAAAAAAAAATAAAAATATTAAAATAATAAATAATAATCTAATAATAATAATAAAATAATAATAAATAATAACTAATAATAATAATAATAATAAAATAATATAACACATCATTCATAATATCATTAATGTTCCAGCAAGGTAAGGGGAAGCTCTCCCTCTTTATTGTTCTCCCTCCCCCAACCGACTAATTAATAATAATTACAATTATTGGTGTGTGTGTGTGTGTGTGTGTGTGTGTGTGTGATGTGTAGGTGTTGTTAAGGTGTGTGTTGTGTGTGTGTGTGTAGGTGTGTGGTGTGGGTGTGTGTGTGTGTGGTGTGGTGTAGGTGTGTGGTGTGTGTGTGTGTGTGGTGTGTAGGTGTGGTGTGTGTGTGTTGTGTGTTTGTGTGTTGTGTGTGTGTGTGTGTGTGTGTGTGTTGTGTGTGGTAACTGTGTGTGCCAAGAAGGTGGGAAAACAACAACACTAGCATTGTAATTTCTATCTTTTGGTAAAGTTAATAATACTAATACCTTTATGTTCCCCCTCCAAGGGTGGGACCCAATATTAGATTTTCTTTTTCCTAAAGGATTTAAGATTTATTCCTATAATAAAGATTTCTCGATCTAGCTTCAGTGATGTGACGTTGTTTCCGAGTAACATCCGCAACCAATCTGCTGGAGACACTTCGTCATCCAAATTGGCAAACCTCGAAAAAATTTTTCAGTAGAACGCACCAAATTACACCTAACACTTACTTGTAACTTTCTATACAGTAACTATTTCATATAACTTGACTTAACAGGTTTAGCAAGAAAGTATTTTAACTGTACTTATATATAACGGTTATAATAATTTTGATTTATATTATTACCACCTCATACGTAGGGCTCTTCGCCCTGTCAGTTGGCCAGCATTTTTCTTCCTTCTGGCCCCGCAACTCTTGATCCTAGAGCACCCTAGAAAAACATTTCTCGTCGCAAATGGTTTCCGAGTTAGTCTTGAGTTATACCCACTCAGTAAATGTCTCACCATTTCAGGCTTATGGGTGTGGG
>JABUQX010050878.1:0-12500 GCA_015478945.1 Trachelipus rathkii
GTTGTACTTCGTTCCAGCTCAGAGGTGTTTATAGTTTTCGCATTTATCATTGAAACGCTTTCGTTTTCATTGCGCCGCTCATTCATTTGAAGACCCTATGTTCATCTCCCATTGCTCACGGCTTTGTCGCACCCCTGACCAACGCATAGACTCGTAAACCTTCTTTTCTAAAAACAAATCAATCGTTTCGGCAATGGTTCAAGAACTTCAAACCCCAGAAATTTTTCTCGACAAGTCATTTCTTCAAGGTCGAAAAACCTTAATGTTATAGATAATTGTTCACTGCCTGACAAATCCGCAGTTTCATTTGCCATTATGGAGTAGACACAAAGATTTTTTTGCAACCGCGACAACCATGTTTTTTATGATAATTTCACACAAATTGATTAGTTCATTTTGAATCATCGGAGACGTCCAGACGGCATTCTTCTTTCCTTGAATATGTTCTTTCAATTCCACATCACCACATTCTATTCGCAGCTTAATCAGTTCTTCATAAATTCCTTCATGCAGGTCTTTACCTCTTAAAGGTAAGTCATGGGTTCCGCAGAAAATTATGGTCTTCAAAATTGCTGTAATATTTCTTTTATTTTCTGCAATTGTGCTTTGATGTGTTGTCTGCAGCTGAATATCAACGGGTACGCCTTCTGTGACTAATTTAACAGCTTTGGCAGCCGCCAAATGCTATCGACATACTGAGAGTTCTAGCGGAGAATAATGTCAGAAGAAGCCAGCTGTATAAAAGCACAAAGCTAGTTGACTTTAAGCCAAAAGCGAAAGCACATTAAAACTTTAGAAAAAAATTATATAATACGTTAGTAATACTAGTAATTAGTAATTACTACTTTATTATCTATCAATTAATGTATTAAAATAATTTTGGATATATAATATAAAACGTCGTCTGGCAAACATAAAAGGTTCATAATTTTTATTTCAACAAGATTTGGGGGCAAGTGAGCTTTACTACCACAGATAAATGGAGTGTGTTCCAGACTTTTACCTTAGGAGTACATGTAAGATTGAGCATGGCAAGTCAAAGATAGTTGGGAAGGAATAGAAATGTAAGTTTGTGTGTAGCAAGGCGTGTCGCAAGAACCCTTCTCAATGGAGGATGTATGTGATTGAAGAGTTCATGAGAGCAGTGTCCGTTATAATAGCGGTGTAATAAAGAGAGTGACGTAACAATTCGATTGATAAGACGAAAAGCCCTAGACTCAACCATTTGAAGAGGAGGGTGTGAGTTGCATCATCACTCCAGATGCGTGAGAAACCGCTACTATACAGAGTGAACGACACTAAAGAAATATCAAACAACTAGATGGTGTGAAGAAATTCAAAGTGCGACTCAGAACACTGACATCTTAGAAGCTTGTTTAGAAAGAGTAATAATATGAGCCTTCCATTTAAGGTCACGAGAAAAATAAACACCAAGAATATTAAGGACAGACGAAGGTTTGAGTTATGTGTTTTCAAAGATGTTATAGCTGTGTGAAAGATTATGTGGAGTGGAAGATGGAGAAACTGAGCTTTTGAGTAATTGAAAGCAACCTTGTTCTCAATTCCCCAAAGAAATTCGAGAAAGATCAGATGCTAGTTGATACAAGGGTCCCCTCCTAGCGTGAGCAAATTGTTGTTGAAAAGGACGTCTATCAAAATGAGGGAGTAATGAAGGGTAAAATCGTTAACATAGAATTGGATATGTGATGAAGTAACAGAGAGATCTTTTATGAAAAGTAGAAAGAGAGTTAGGGATAAAACAGAACCATGAGTAACACCCTATTTATAGATTTAACCGATGAGCGGTGGTATTCACCAAAATACTGAAGAAAAGAGGACCAGAAGAAACAAAAAAAGACAAGAAGAAGATCGCCAGTAGAGGCGTTTGTACGATAGAAGAATTTGAAGTTTCTAAAAAATTAGGAAGAAAGTGAGATGTTTTCAAATCTTCCTGTTAAGGATAGATTCAAAAACTTTTGAAAGAACTGAAATTAAAGAATTTGGCGATAGTTACAGAGTTGAGATTGGTTCCCTTTTTGTCCATTAGCACGTTTCCAGCAAAAAAAAAAGGCCAATGTAGAAAGACAGAGACAGTAATTTTACAAGGAAGAGTGCAAGCTCGAAAGCATAAGTTTGAGCCATAGGAGAATATCTGAACCCGTACGCTTTCTTAGTGTTAAGGGAGACTTTATCCTCCGGACCCCCTACTTTTTGAAGTCAAAATCAAAATTTTCACATTTTTTTTTATTATCTAGATTATTAGAAAATATCCTCCTGAACATCATGGTGTAATTATTTTTTAAAAATTCTAAATGGTTTTTTAGATACTGAAATTTATTTAGAGAGGTGTCGAACTAAAAAATTTCAATCCCAGTCAAAATTGTAATTCCAGGTTGGCTTAGGTTAAAAAAAGAGTTTTATTTCATTATGAAAATCTATTTTCGCTGTTCTCGACACTTTCACCGTTCTTCAGTTTTACTCAGTCAGTAAATGGAGTCAGGGGCCCGGGGCCGGAGCGGAACCGGAGCTGGTGCTGGTGCTGGTGCCGGTGCCGGAGCAGATCCTGGGTATAAATTTCAAAAATAATTTTTAGATGAAAATTTATTGCCAGAAGAAACGTACTAAACAATTTTCAAATAGTGCCAGAATCCCTAGTCCGGATCAGGAGCCGGATCCGGAGCGGAGTCAAAGCCAGAGCCGGTGTCGGAGCCGGAGCCAGGGTATAAGAGCCAGAGTATGAAATTTTTTTCAAAAAATATTTTTAGGTGAAAATTTGGCATTGCCAGAAAGACATTAACTGGTGAACGGTTTTTCAAATAGTGCAGAAACCTTGGTCGGATCCGGAGCAGAAGCCAGAAGTCATAACCAGTCCGGATCCGGCGGATCGGGCCGGATCCTGAATACTTAATTTTTTTCCGGAAAATATTTTTGGTGAAAATTTATTACGTCGGAGACGTGTCGAGCAATTTTCAAATAGTGCAGAAACCCCTTAGCCAGATCCGGAGCCGAAGCCGAAACAGAAGTCTGAGCCGGATCGGATAGGATCCTGGGTACATGAATTTTCTTTCAGAAAATATTTTTAAGTGAAAAATTTATTTCAAGAAGACGTGCTGAGCAATGTTCAAATGGTGTAGAAATTAGTGGATCGGGCCAAGCCGAAGTCGTATCCGGGCCGTATCCGGGCTGTCGGATCCGGATCCCTGGGTATAGATTTTTGGGGAAATGTATTTTTTTGGTGAAAAATTTATTTTCAGAAGGCATGCCGAACAATTTTCAAAAATGGTGCAGAAACCTTGGTCGAATCGGGACAGGCTGAAGTCTGAGAACCCGGATCCGTATCCAGGCTGTCAGACTATACATCCGGATCGGATCCTGGGCTGTTTTTTTAGGAAATATTTTTGGTGAAAATTTGTGCTCCAGAAGAAGTGCCGAGACAATTTCCAAATGGTGCAGAAACCTTGGTCGAATCGGAACCGAGGCTGAAGTCGGGCCGGATCGGATCGGATTCGGATCGGATCCTGGGTATAATTTTCTTCATAAAATATTTTTTTAGGTGAAATAAAATTTAATGAAAGAAGACGTGCTGAACAATGTTCAATAGTCTGAAACATTAGTCGGATCGGAGCCGTTTCCGGATCAGGGCTGGATCCTGATATGAATTTGGGAAATATTTTTTTGAAGATGGTGAAAATTTTGGTGAAAAATTTATTTCAAAGAAGACGTGCTGAACAATGTTCAAATAGTGTAGAAACAATTAAGTCGGATCCGGAGCCGTATACGGTGCCCCGGATCCAGTCTGGGTATGAATTTTCAGGAAATATTTTTGGTGAAAAATTTGTGTCGAAGACATTACCGAACAATTTTAAGTAGTGCAAGAAACCTTGAGTCGGATCCGGAACCGAAGCTGATCGGTCCGGATCGGATCCGGATCGAGATCCGGATCAGATCCTGGTATGTAATTTTCTTCAGAAAATATTTTGAGAGGTGAAATATATTTTCAGAAGACGTGCTGAACAATGTTCAAATGGTGCAGAAACCTTAGCGGATCCGGAGCCGGATCAGGAGCCTGATCCTGGGTATGAATTTTACTCGGAATATTTTTGGTGAAAAACTTTGTCAGAAGGCGTGCCGAACAATTTTCAAATACTGCAGAAGTCGGATTCGGAACCGAAGCTGAAGTCGGATCCGGATCCGGATCCTGGGTATGAATTTTATTTAAAAATATTTTTAGGTGAAAATTTATTTCAAGAAGACTTGCTGAGCAATGTTCAAATATGGTGTAGAAGCATTGAGTCGGATCCAGATTAAGAAGCCGAAGTCGTATCGGGCTGGTTCTGCACAACCGGATCTTGGGTATGAATTTTTTCAAGAAGTATTTTTTTGGTGAAAAATTTGTCAGAAGACGTGCCGAACAATGAATTTTCAAATAGTGCGGAAGCTTCTTTAGTTGGATCAGGCCATGGCTGGAAGTCGGAGCCGGATCGGATCAGATCGGATCCCTGGGTGTATTTTCTTCAGAAAATGTATTTTCAGGTGAAAAATTTAATGCCAGAAGAAAACGTGCTGAACAATGTTCAAATAGTGTAGAAACGTTAGTCGGACGGAGCCGAAGTCGTATCCGGAGCCGTATCGGAAACCCGGATATCTATGGAGTCGGATCCTGCTTGAATTTTCGGGAAGCAATATTTTTTTAGGTGAAAAATTTGTTGTCAGAAGACGTGCCGAACAATTATCGGAAATGGTGCAGAAACCTTGGTCGGATCAGATAGGCTGAAGTCGGATCGGATCCGGATCCTGGGTATGAATTTTAATCAGAAAATATTTTTAAGGTGAAAATTTATTTCAAAGGCGTGCCGAACAATTTTCAAATAGTGCAAAAACTTTAGTCGGATCCGGAACCGAAGCTGAAGTCGGGCAGGGATCCGGATCCCAGATCCAGTCCTGGGTGTAATTTTCTTCCAGAAAATGTTTTCCTAGAGTGAAAAATTTGTGCTCCAGAAGACGTGCTGAACAATTTTCAAATAGTGTAGAAACGTGGTCGGATCCGGAGCCAGGAGTCGTATCGGGCCTGCATCCGGAGCCGGATCAGGTCCGGATCCTGCTTATGAATTTTTTTGGGAAATATTTTTGGGTGAAAGAATTTTCTGCTCAGAAGACGTGCTTTGAACAATTTTTAAAATAGCGTAGGCGTAGTCGGATCCACGGGGCCGAGGTCGGATCTAGAGCCGGATCATAGCCGGATCCCTGGGCCATAAATGTTTTTCAATAGTTTTTAAATAAAATTATTGCCCAGGAGACGTGTAACAATTTCAAATAGTGCAGAAACCTTAGTCGTATCGGAGCCAAAGTCGAGTCGGATCGGATCGGATCCTGGGTGTTTTTTCAAGAAGTATTTTTGGGTAAAGAATTTGTGGAAGAAAATTATAAATCACTGAACAATTTTTCAAATAATTTTTAGGGAAACGCAGTCGGATCCGGGCCAAAATAGCCGACGTCGGAGTGGAACGCCGGGTCGGGCCAGGCCGGAGCTGGAGTATTAAATTTTTTTCAAAAATATTTTTAAAAAAAGTTTATTGCCAGAGAACGTGCTGAACAGTTATCAAATAGTGCAGAAACTTTGAATCAGGATCCGGATCCTGGGTATAAATTTTGATCAGAAAAGAATTTTTTTGGGGAAAAATTTATTGCCAGAAAAAGTTGTTGAACAATTTTCAAATAGTGTAGGTACATTAGTCGGATCCGGAGCCGAAGCCGAAGTCGGATATGGAGCCGGATCCTTTGCCGGATCCTGGGTATGAAATTTTCCTAAAATGCGATCAGGCGCAATATCTACGTAGTCAGAAGACGGGCTGAAAATATTTTTCAAATGGTGCAAAATTCTTCCTGCTTCACACATGCCGGAGGGCCGGTACAGTAGAATGATTCGAAAGATCTTCTAAATTTGAAAAAATATTACCAAAGACGTGCTGAACAATTTTTAAATAGTGCCAGAAACCTTGGTCGGGCTTCCAGGAGCCGGGCGGAACCGGAGCAGGTTAGATTTACGGGTATAAAATTTTTTTCAAAGAAATGCTTTAGGTAAAAATATATTACCAAAGTGCTCATCAATTTTCAAATGTAGAAACCTTAGCCGGAGAAGTCTGAATAAAATAATTATTTACGTTTGCGTGGGAATATATATATACTATACCCATATATATATATATATATATATAATATATATATATATATATGCTTATATATTCTTCTTATCTATATATATATATATATATATATATATAATATATATATATATATATTTTAACATATATATATATGTATACATATGTATAATAATATATATATATATATATAATAATATGTATATATATATCACTTTAACATATATATATATACATATATATATATATATATATATATATATATATATATATATATATATATATAACATATATATATATATATATAATAATATATATATAACAATAACCAATATCTATGTTCAGTCATGATGACGTACTCTTCAACATATATATATATATATATATATATATATAGCATATATATATATAACTTTGCTCTTTCTTTATACTACTCTGCTCAACCTTCTGTATATATATATATATAACTAACATCCTATATATATATATATATGTATATATATATATATGTCTAGTCTATATAATAAAACATCTTCAGAGGGGAGAGGCGGTAAATCTTTTTGAAATAGCCAATAAATATCCTCAACGTCATAGATGAATCATACGTCAAACCTCTCAAGCCATACCACGTGGAAAAGCACAATTTCAAATGCTAATAAGCATAATAAGGATAGCATAATGCTAATAAGGTGATGTCACAAATTTTAACAATTTAGAAAATAGTTTTTATAGATTCTCTGGATTGTTATAAATTTTTAAAAATGAGAAATTTGTAACTGGTCCAATCCGCCTCCCCAGAAAGAAGGCATCTCGGAACAGATTTCTAATTTAATGCTGATATAACTGCTTTTAAACTCGGTACCTATTTAAATCGACAGGAGGGTAGGGTGGTTGGAACACCTGCTGGGACTACCTGGCATTCTGCTTGGGTGTTTCTGGGTTACAGGAACAACCAATCAAAGTCCGAAATATTGCACAACATGCTTGATGCGACAAATTTGCAATAATAAGACAAGAAAAATTTCATCTCGCCAGGATTCGAGCCATCGACAACAGCGTCGCCGTTAGACAATGTACCGGAGGCTCTACCACTAGGTCCGATCCGCCTTCCCAGAAAAAGAAGGCATATCGGGAGCAGTTTTCTAATCTCCTGCTTCGATATCACTGCTTTGAATGGTACTTATTTAAATCGACAAGAGGGTGGTTGGAACACCTGCTGGGGCATACATGGCATTCTGCATGGGTGTTCCTGGGTTCAGGAGTATCCAACCAAAGTCAAGATACGCCGAATCGGGCACAACATGCTTTAAATTTGCAATAATAAAACGAAGAAAAAATTCACTCGCGCCAGGACTCGAACCATCGACAACAGCGTCGCCGTTAGACCATGTACAGGAGGCTCTACCACTAGTCCGATTTCCAGAAAAAGAAGACATATCGGAACAGTTTCTAATTTACTGCTCCGATATCACTGCTTTGAAACTCGAGTACTATTCCAAAAATCTGGCTGGAATTGGTTGGAACGCCTGCTGTAGCTACATGGCATTCTGCTTGGGTGCTCCTGGGTTACAGGAGCAACAATAAGTCAAAGAACGCAGAAATGGGCACAACATGCTTGTTACAACTATAAATTTGCAATAATAAGACGAATATAAATTTCACTCGCTGCCAGGACTCGAACCATCGACAGCGTCGCCATTAGACAATGTACAGGCAGCTCTGTCACTTGTCCGATCCACCTTGAAAAGATGGCATCTCCCCGGAACAATTTTCTTATATATTGCTTCAAAATCACGTTTTGAAACTCGGTACTTATTTAAATGGACAGGAGGTGGTTGGAACACCTGCTGGGGCCACATGTAGCATTCTGCTTGGGTATTCCTGGGTAACGGAAACAACCAATCAATGTCAAAAGAACGCCAGAATGAGCTTCGCACCTCAACTTTGTTGCCGGCGCTGGAACGCAAGGCTGCAGAGGCGCGAGAAGGGCTGGCGAAAACAGACGCATCGAACGGCTTTGGCGTCGCCGTTGAACTAATGTCCAGGGAAGCTCTACCTGAATTCGATCCTCCTTCCCAGAAAAGAAGGCATATCGGAACAGTTTTCTAATCTTCTGCTCCAATACCACTGCTTTGAAACTCGGTACTTTATTTAAATCGACAGGAGGGTGGATTTTTGGAGCACCTGCTGGGACTACACATGACTACTGGCGGGTGCTCTTGGGTTACAGGGCAGCAAGCGGCAAGATAACGCCAAAAATGGAGCTGCTGGCGTAACTTGTTGTGTCAAATTCCCCAATAATAAGAATAAAAATTTCACTCGCGCCGACTCGAACCATCGACAACGGCGTCGCCTGGATTTGAACAATGTGCCGTAGGCTCTACCGCTAATTGATCCACCTACCCAGAAAAAGAAGGCATCTTGGAACAGTTTTCTAATCTCCTGCTTCGATATCACTGCTTTGAAATTCGGTAATTATTTAAATCCATGGAAGGGTGCTTGGAACCTATATATATATATATATATATATATATATATATATATATAAAAATATGATAATATATATAAAAAAATATATATATATATATATATGTATGTATATATAGCCATAGCATATATATATATATATATACCAGCAACAACAACAACAATACGCTCTTTAGCTGCTCATATATAACATATATATATATACCCTATATATTTATATATATATGTATATATATATATATATGTATATATAACTTATATATATAACACTCTATAATTACTTTATAAATATAGATGTATATATATATATATATATATATATATATATATATATATATATATATATGAGAATAAATATTTTTTTTGCCGTCTGAAAAAAGAAATAATTTTTCCAAATGTTTATTTGCGTTTTTCTAGCACTTCATTTTTTTCTTACATTAGATTACAAAAAAATTCATTAAAAAAAAACGAACAGTTTTTTTTTCTTAAAATTTGGTAACAACTCTGCATATAAAATCCTTAACAGACTGATGTTTATTTTAAATGCTTTTGTATGATGTAAGGTGGTGTCACACGTGATTGATTGTTTTTACTTCAAAAATTTTGAAAGTACTTTTCAGAGTGTAAAACTTTTAGAAAATGAAATTGGAAATAAAGTGATACAAATGAGAATTTATTACTACACATAAAATAGAATATTTTGAGTGAAAAAAGCATTTAAATATCTTGAATATTAGGAATTTATTGCCATTTTATTGAAAACCCCGAAAAAAAAAAAAAAGCCCTCTCCAAACGAACAGGTTTTTATTTTTTTTAGTTTCCCAAAAATTAAAGATAAATTAGTTGTTCATCAAAAAAACATTTTCTTTTATCGGTTCGAAGAAATGGATTTTGAGGATAAAGTCTCCCCTTAAGCTCTGAAAAAGCAGAAATAACATCTTTTCAAGAAATTACAATATTAGAATAAATATGTTGGAGGGAGGTGGAGAAGAAGGAATAACACTGGAATAGTCTAAGGTGGAATTAGAAGCAAAGGTTTGAGCAAAAAAAATCAGCTTTAGTGAAAGGTTAAACGGCAGTTATGTCGACAGAAAATAGTAAAAAAGGGCAAGAAGAAAGAGTAAAGGTAAGAGTTCACATTTTTTTTTGCTAAAAAAGTCTCAAGACTCGAGGACTATCAGCAAAAAGAGCTCATGAATTATTTCATTTCTACTGAGAAATTTTTTTAAGTGTCATAGAGAATAGATTTTGCACGATTTTGGGATGAAATATAAGTTACAAGGGTTTCTGGAATTTAAAGATGACAGTAATTCCTAAAGGCAGCGTCCCTGTGGCTAATAGCACAAGAACAAGCAGAGTTAAACCAAGGTTTTCTAGGTTTAGTCGAAGGTAAAGATCCTGGGGTGCATGACCATGCCTGAGGGAATGCTCGAGCACACTCCGAAGGACCTCACGGAAGCTGCGTCATTCCATGGAAAATCAAAGAAGTACGACCGTAAGGGCCAAAAACGTTTTCTCGCCGTAGGCGGAGGTCTTTCTTGCGGAAGACTTGAACAGATAGAACAGAAAACAGAGATATGAGAGTAAAGTGACCATAGTCCCGCTTTTTTCGACCCTGTCTCGCTTCTTTAAAATAGAAAAAAATGTCCCTTTTCTGAGAGTCCACTTTCCAGAGATCCGTTATTTTTCCCTTTTCAAATAATAAATTAAATAGTTAATATAAAATTATAAATTAAAAAAATAACATAACAATAATGATTGTATATATATATATATATATATATATATATATATATATATATATATATATATATATATATATATCTTATATACTATTAACCCACTATATATATATATATAGATTAAAAAATATAAAATAAATAATTATATATATATATATATATATATATATATATATATATATATTGAAAAAGAGTAAAAAAGCGAAAGACTTGATGACTGATGAGACATGTTTAATTTTAATTCTTTTAGAAATGTTCCAAATACTTTCGGCAATGTTTCAAAAGAATGACACCTACTTCGAAGGATCTAGAAGTTAGTGCTGCAGAAGGTTTGTGGGCGTACCATACTGAGAGAGAAAATCAAAGTTTTAGATCTGCAGATTGCGCTAGTAAGATTTTTAAGACAACCTTTGAGCCAAAATTTTCTTGTGCTAGAACAAAGTGCGAATGTAAATTGTTTTAAATGTTTTTGCTCCATATGCTGAGGCAGAACTACGACAACAAATAAAAGATGCCCACTGTGTAACACTTTTAACCGATGAGAGCAATCATGGATACATAAAACTGTTTCCCGTTATGGTTCGTTTCTTCCAGCCATACGTAGGAGTTCAGGTAAAGCTCCTTGACCTTCAATCTCTCCCTTCAAGACATCTGACATATTCGTAGTGTTTAATAGATTGATTAAAAATTATGATTACACAAAAATAGTAGTTAGTTTTTGTGGTGACCGGCTTACCAGGCCAGCATTTTGGGAGCCATGCAAGAAAAAGGAGTAAATAACATTTTTAGAAAGTTTCATGGGCAGAGAGTTAATTGGAATAGGATGTTTCGCTCATATTCTGCATAACGCAGTGCAATGTGGTATCGATTGCCTCCCTGTTGATGTTGAAGCTGCAATTGTAAAAATATATTTTTTACATTTATACCGTTCGAGTAGAAGAGCTTGGAATTTTGCGATTTTTAGTACAAACAACTCCTTGAATACAGCAAAACAAGATGGCTTTCTTTAATGTCTGCTGTCGAAGTGTTGAAACTCTTTCCTGGACTGGAATTATACTTTAACAGTCAGAACAAATGTCCAAAGGTTTTGAGAAAATATTTTATGAAAATCCCTTGCTCAATATGGCTTCATTTCCTTCATTCCCAGGCAGCTTCTTTTCACAAGGTTGATTATGAAGATTGAAGGAGACAACTCATTTACAACAGTATTGCTAGAAATATTCAATATGAAAGAAACATTCTAGTCGAGAAAAAGACCATGTTTTACCAGGCTTTTGGTTCGAGGGCTGCCAAGTGAAGAAGAGGAGCCAATTCTTCTCTGAGGAAACCGTAAGAAAATGAGGTGTTGTGGATTTTATGATACTTGTTTAGTGATACTTGGATTAGTGGTCCAGTTACATTTCTGATTTTGAATTTGCTTTCTGGATTACCCCGGAATTTCGCTAAGGAAAACCCCTAAGTTGGTCACAAATTGAAAAAAACAATGGATTTTGCGTCAGAAAAAGAGGTTTGACCGCAAGAATGATTCTGATTTGTTTGACGAGTTTACGTGGTTTCGAAGACAAATATATATAAACAGAAAATAGACTTACGACCAGAATACTTCGGTTCTAGTAACTTTCTAACCGAGCACAACAGTGGGTGGAAATTATTTACTATTTTTCCTTAAGAATCATAATATTTCTCATCAACATTTGTCGGCATTAGTTCAATATATCTTTTCTCTTCCTGGAACAAATGCCTCCACAGAACATGCGTTTTCTCATGTAAATAATGTAAATAAGATCTGGACTTCTGAAAAATCATACTCAAGCCTCAAACTCTGAAAGGAATTCATACTACCAAAATAAATTTTAATCAGATATGTATGGGTCTGCAATTTAATTAAATCGTCTCCAGAACTGCTGAAGAAAATTTCATTACCCGAAAAAATACTATATAACTGAAGGTTTTATAATATAGTATATATATATATATATATATACAGTATACTCTCTATATATATATATATGTATCTATATAACATATATATATATATATAATAACTATATATATATATATATATATATATATATATATATATATATATATATATATATATATATATATA
>JABUQX010050878.1:27500-64212 GCA_015478945.1 Trachelipus rathkii
CGATGCACGTACCAGTTTTACCCCCAAAAAAAAATTTTCACACTAGCATTTTTCAAAAAATTACTAAAAATATTTATTTTTACATTTTTATATTTTCTTTATTTTATAGCATTTAAGAAGGTTCAAATTTGAGAAAAAACATTTTAAGTATGGGTGTAACTTGAAATTTTGATTTTTCATGACTTGACAAAAAAAAAGCCTAATTTTTACCAGTTTTCCCCATTTGACGGTATATATATATAATTATATATATATATATATATAATTATATATATATATATATATTTATATAATATTATATATTTATATATATATATATATATTATAATATATTATATATAGTATATATATATATATATATATGTTTTAATGTATTATATAATATATATATATTATATATAATTATATATATAGTATATATATATATATTATATATATATATATATATATATTCTTATATATATATTATATATATATATATTATTTATATATATATATATTATATATTATATTATATATATACTCCGCCTCTAGAAGAGCCGCACAATACATATCACAAAAACCCTAAAAACAAAGCTACCGGGAGAGGAATACATTGCTGAATGCTGGTCCTAATTTTAGTTGAGGACAAATGTAAAAAAAAATAAAAATAAAAAAATAAAATTATATTTAAAAAAAAAAATAGCTACAGGGAAAAGGATTACATTTTTGGAATCCTGGTAAAATTTTAGGTAGGAAAATGTAAAAAAAAAAGAATTACTGTTATAATTATAGTATATGTTAGAAGCTATTTGAGAGCTTTTAATTGGTTACTCGGTTAAAATACTAGACTTTCTATTAATTTTTTTTTTTTTTTTTAACTAGAATACCCAAGGGTATACGCCCCGATGGCAATACCAAAGAGCAGGGGTTTCGGAGACCCTCCCCGAAGGGGGGGAATTAGTTACCCGTAGTTTCCGGAAGGCAGAGAGACCCGAGACTCCTGCCATCGGTGCGGTATACCCTTGGTGTATTCTTTAGTTAAAAAAAATAGCTAATTTATAATAGAGTCTATTTATTATTAACGAGTAGCTCAGGATAAAGGTCTCTAAATAGGGCTCTATATCATATTACGCGATATTATTTACCATAATTTTTTTATTATTTTTTTTACATTTTCTTATCTAAAATTTTACAAGGATTCAAAAAATTTATTCCTTTTCGCTGTAGCTATTGTAGTTTTTTGAGATTAATTTTTTTTTTTACATTTTTCGCAGTAAAATTGGGACGAGCATTCAGCAATGTATTCTTTTCCCTGTGCTGTTGTAGATTTTTTGAGAAATGGATTGAGATATTTGTGGTTTTAAAACTGATTTCATATATATATATATTATATACTTACTTACTCCTCCCGATATATTATATATATATATATCTATATTATATAATATATATATATATAGTATATATATATATTATATATAATATATTATATATATATATATATCAGCCTCCCGAAAGCATCATGCATCAATTTTAATATAATAATAAATAATATATAATAATAATAAATAATAATAATAATATAATATAATAATAATAATTATTATTATTCTTTATATATTATTATTATTATTATTATTATTATTATATTTATTATTTAATTTTATTATTTATATTAATTAATAATAATAATAATAATATAATTAATAATAATAATAATATAATATATAATAATAATAATAATAATAATAATAATAATGAATATAATAATATATTATAATAATAATACTAATATATATATTATTATTATTATTTTATATATTATTATTATTATTTTATTATTATTTTAATTATTATTATTATTATTATTATTTTTTATTAATTATTATTATTATTATTATTATTAATTATTATTATTATTATTATTATTATATATTATTATTATTAATTATTATTATTATTCATTATTATTATTATTTTAATTTTATTATTATTATTATTATTATTATTAATTATTATTATATTTTTGTTAATTATTAGATTATTATTATTATTATTATTATTATTGTCAAAATTTAAATTCATATCATTGTAAATTTTTTTATTTGTCAACAAGTTTACCGATGTGCATACTAGGCCCTATCGTAATATTATCAAAGTGTTTTTTGTTAAAAAGTGTAATATATATTATTATTATTAGGAAATTATTAAAATTTAGCTAGCGTGAATTCCTTTTTTTTTTCTTCATGTTTATTTTAGCATATAAGATGAAAATAAAAGATTCATAATTTTTGGAAAAAATTCAGTTCCAATTTTCATTGGGAGTGGGGTTTCGGAGTACGGGAGTGGGAGTCGGGAGTCGAGAGTCGGGAGTCGGTTGTTTCTAAAATGACTCTGGAGTCGGGGTCGGGAGTCGGTTGTTTGTAAAATCGACTTGAGTCGGGTCGGGAGTTCGGTTTTTTATCAGACTCATCCTGATATATATATAGGATTCTTTTACAGCATAAAAAGGGGATATCAATTGCAACACTATTTTGTCATTATTATTATTATTATCAGAGATGTTTGTTTGTATAAAAAGCATTTGTGTTATCTGGAATGCCAAGAGAGGTCAAGTTGTTTAGAATATAGAATAATAATGTTAATTTTTTATTGTTATTTATTAATCTTGTTTATTGAAAATATTCAGTGATGTTTGCCATTTAGTACGTATTAGTAGTAGTAGATGTATTTATGTGTCATGTTTATATATATATATATATATTTATTGTATTATATTTTGTATATATATATTATATAATTATATATATATATATATAATATATATATATATTGGCCTTTTGGATTTGCAGCGAAACAATGGAAAATGTTTTTCGTGTTAGACTATACGTTTTGTTTGCCGTCAGTGAATGTATATATATATTATAATATATATATATTAATATATATATATATATATTATATATATATATATATATATATATATATTAAAAAATATAAATTACAAATTTCAATATAAAGTATATAAATCTATCCTATAAACACTTATAAATTTTTCTTATATCTATAATTGCTATTAGCTATATATATAATTTTTTGCCGATAAAAATAAAATAAAAAAAAATAAAACCAAAATTGCGAAAGGGGTTAAAAATTGAGTTATATATTCATTGCATTTCTGACGAATATTGTCTTTAAATTTATTTGATTCTTTCTTTTTCGGGGGGGGGGGTGGCGAAGAGGTCTTTTGAATTTTTTTTTTTTTTTTTTGAGGGGGGAGGGAGAGGTCTTTGTTTTTTTTAATTTATTTTTTCATTTTAAATTGTATTGGGTCTTTGTTTTTTTTAATTTAATTTTTCATTTTAAAGTGTATTGGAAAATAAATTAAGCTAAAATAGTTAATAATTGATGTCTTCCCCTCTTTTTTTATGTGGATTTAAATAAATTATTGACATTTATATATATATATATATATATATATATATATTATATATATATATTATATATTATTATATATATATATATATATATATTATATATATATATATATATATATTGATTAAATTGTGTCTGGAGTCTAGAGTTGGCCGAGCACCGCACCGCAATGCACCGGTGCTTAGGGCAATCCCACTATGGACTTATGCCCTCATAAACCTTTATAGGAATTGATTGTCTATTTATTATTTTGGAACTTGTATAGGTGATTTTGATTCCGTTTCTTGAAATAGAAGAAAAAAAAGATCAAGTGACGTACATATCTTTTCGTATAGTACGTAGGGTTTATCATGTAGTAATAGAGATGAAGAAAAATAAGTTTCTTTGGAGTTGGCACTACAACTTTTCATTAATACATTTTTAGGATTAATACTTTTTCATAAAATTAAAATCGAACTCATTTATGTTTTAAAAAGTTAATATGTAGCACATGTTGTATGTATCAGATGTCTAATGCATATGAAAAATGTAACAAAGTTTGAGGGGATACAAAGATCGTTTTTTTTTATATAACTTTAATTGCTTAAATCAACTAGATAGATAATGGAGAATAATGGACGCGACACTTTGCAATATATTAAATGATGTCCATAGTTAATAATTAATCAAACTCCCTTTCAAATGAAATCTGCAATTATAACACATTACTCTTTTTAAAAACTTTTTTTTATTAAAACTGAATTATCTTTTTAACTTTTAATCTGTTTCATTATAATTTTCATGACTGTCTTTAAATCTTGATTGAATCACCATGGTTGGAAAACGCATTTCTAACTTCTTATAGTCTTAGTTCAAAGCTTATAAAGTGAAGTAAATTCTCTTTATATTGGAAACTAGGAAGAGTCCTTAAATTTCCTTAGAACTCAAGTCTCCTTGTCTAAGATTCCTTTGCTTAAAGCTCGAGTATCCTTGTCTAAGTTTCTTTGCTTAGAGGTCAAATGTATTTGTCTAAGTTTTCTGTCTTTATTGCAAGTACTGAAAATTTTGAAAATATAAATCCAGGGTTAAAAAGGTATAAAAATAGTTTAAAAATAGGTCAAATCCACCATGTTTGAAAAAGGAAAGTATAAAAAATTTCATGTACAAATAAATAACAATTAGTAATTAGTTTGAAAACTAGGAAAGTATATATATATATATATTAATATATATATAATATATATTAGTTAATATTATATATATATTTATATATATGATATCATATATTAATATAATATATGATATTAGTATACTATATATATATATATATAATAGTTATATATATATTATATATTATATAATATAATATATATTTATATATATATATATTAATTATTATAATATATATATAATATATAATATTTATATAATAGTATATTTATAAATTCATGATATCTATATATATATATAATATATATATATTAAAATGTTAGATTGTACCTATATAGATAGTATCCCCTCAGTGTTATATCGGTATCCTAGGTAGTATTCTATACGGTATATACCCTAATTATTTGGAGGAGTGATATCGGGTAATCGAGTATATTATATCATAGGTTTTAATCATGGCACGTACTTATCTTACTTTTTGGGTGAAAAATTAAATGAGAAACATTTTAGAATTCAATTAAATTAAATTGTAAGTTATCGATGTATAGACTTAGTCTAGTTATCATTATACTAGATGAGTATTATAGTTATATATGATTTTTTTGTTTTTCTCCATCGATTATATCCTTTATTAACTCTTAGATTTTTTAGCGTTATTCTTATCGCATAGATTGGTTGGTAATTTTAAGAGTTACCAAGTCGTTTAATTACCAAAGTTTAATCTTATTATCATTTTAATTTATTAGTAGATATCGATTTACATATCTTTGATTCCCTTGTTTCTTATGAAGTTGATCAATAGTTATTATTTTTTTTTTTTTGTATTTTATTTATTATGGTGTTTTATTTTTATTATATTATTTACTATTGTATATATTTTTTTTTATTTTTTTTTTTTTTTTTTTGTTTACGCTAATATATATAATATATAGTATATATATAATCTTATATATATTATTATAGTATATACTATATACAATATATATATTTTCAGTATGAGATAGTGAGTATGTGAGTGCTATAGATATTTATATAGCGAGTGTTTTTAAACCTGATATTATTTCACTAAAGAGTAATTTATGTCTTTGTCCAATTGTGTAAGTATCACATTTTTTTATCCATGATAATTAGCATTGCTCCCTTTATGCATTTGAGCTTACTTTTATTTGTATTTATTATTTGTCTTGCTTTAGAGACTATTTCTTACCAATATTTTTCCAGTCCCTAAAGGGACTTCCCAGTTTCTAAAGCCATGTCTTTCCAGCACAGTTGCTTTAAATTGCCTGGTTATGGCAAAGAACTAATAGGAATCACTATCTTTAAACAACCATTCTATAAATCAATTGTATTTTTGACATTTTTTCGATAGTCGACAAAATCTATAATGTCACGAAATTTATCCTCAATTTTGAAAAAAAGTTTCACACCTTTTAGTACTCAGTTTTTTGAAATTAAGAGGTCTCACTTCCTGACTTACGCCTTTAGCTACACGTGTCCTTTTTAATTCCATTGGTCGCAATGTATAGATGCTAGCACGCTATCATCAAATGCTACGCATTAGATTTAAACACGGATGCCAATAGATTGTATTGTGACCACCCATGTGTAAACTGGTACAGAATCTCTCTTGTGCATGATTAGAACTAAACGTGTTTCCCATCAACTGTGTTAACTATTTCACTATGACAATGACAAGTATTTTAGATCTCAGGTGAGTAATATAATTCAAATACATGAGGGTTTGGGTTTTTCTCGATTTTGGTTTAGTTGACATAGTATATTATCTAAGGATGAATAAACTCTTAATTAATTAAATGTTTATCTCATAGAATAACGAACGGCTTTATTAATCATTCAACCACGGATATTCACAAACTTTGCATATAAAAAGAACGATATATATTATTATACATATATATTAATTACTATTAGTATATATATATATTATTAATAATAGAAATTCGGAAATATATAATCCTAATTATTATAATTGTTATATATAAGTTTTACTCTTAATTATATACACCCCTCTATCCTTTTTTTAGTTCTATATATATATTTATATTTTCTAGTTTCTGACCGGTTTCGTAAGTATAGTACTTGTATCTTGTTTGTTACTTTAAGTTATTTTTTTTTTTTGGAGTACTTGTATTGTACTTGTACTTGTCCTAAAACCAGTTTTACTGGTACTTGTAGTTGTACTTCACAAAATGCTTTTTTGTGCTTTGTATTTGTTTAAGCACAGTTTTACGTTGTGGTTTACTTAAAGTTTGACTTTTATGTGTGTTTCCGTTTGCTCATGTTTTTTTCATTCTTTGCTTCTCACTAATTTTTATATGTATTTTATTAAAATTTTTTCCATTTATTTGAATTTTTGAATACCATATTTAAGGAAGTATATTATCTTATCCAAAGATTTAATATTACTGTGTATATATATTGATATAAAATATATATATATAAGTGTATTTACTAGTATATTTCTTGATTATACGATTATATAATAATATATATATATATAGTATATTATATATATATATATATATATACCCGTATGTGCATAATATAGTAATAATATATTATATATAAGGCAGTAATAGTATATTAGTATAGTATATAGTCTATATATATATATATAATAATAGTAGCTAGTATATATAAGTTCCTGAGTATATACTCATAATATTATATATCTTTTATATATTAATATATATATAATATATATATCATCATCAATCATCATCAATTCTTCATCTACTTTTTCCTCCCCAAGACTGGGGTATAAGTTGCGTAACATGTACCAGAAACAAAAAGTAGTAGAAATTATTACACAAGTCGAAAGAAAGCCCTAGAGCTTATTAACCTCCCTTTTATACTCCCATTAGTGGGTAACTCTCACACACAGAAAATCCACCCTAGAGGTTCACGGGACAGCGACGGACGGACCCTCATTATGGCATCTAGCCAATGGGGGGGTTTAATCCCTTGCCCAGGTGGGCCACAACCATATACAGACCCTCACAAACGCTGCCCATTTTATTCTAATTATGCACTTTTTCTCCGCCCCTTCCAAACTCACATTTCACACTCCAGACATTCTTTTTAATTGCTGACTCAATCATTTTTCTTCGGTCTCGCCCCAGCCAGTCGATTATCCCTAACACACTGACATAACACTGCACAAAACACTATACATCCAACTTTTAAACCAAAATTCCCGACTATCTAACTATGTCTTTCCACATGACCGACACACCATGCTAAATCATTAGCACGTTATCTCATTGTATTCTCTTCCGATCATTTATTCCCTTCTTTCATAACCATGTATACAACTCTGTAATACGTTCATTATTCATCATATTATCAAAATTCTTCTCACACCTAATACGCCCCTAAGATTGGTCCATCTGAATCACATTGAACTTATACGAAAAGATCTATAGCCTCTTATTGCCATGACCATAGGTCACTTACATACTATACATTAACAAGGTAACACCCTTACCATCCACGTCAAGACACTAGGCGCACTCCAGACTTTTAGTCTCTTTACATCCACCAAGAATTTATTGCAACAGCCTCCTTCTTGCTACCACTCCCAACTTCCTACTACACTCGCATCATCCCTTTTCTCCTTTTCGTCCAACATATATTATATATATATGATATTAGCTCCTAAATATTTAAACTTCAGTTAAACTTTTTCCAGCGGCTCACCATCTAGCATAACTTCAAAACGAGCCGAGGACTGTCCTTACTCATAACATTAACCTTACTCTTATATCTAGCGTCTACTTTAAACGCCCATCCTTTTACATAGCAACACACGAGCCTCCACAAATCTTTTCTACAAGCCAAGTGCCTCATTCAACTCTCTTCGATTCACCTCACAAAATCCCATATTATAATAGGCCCAATATATATATATATATATATATTTATCATATATATATATATATATTTTTTATATATATCAGATGAGAAATTATATTATATATTAACACTATATATATATATTATATACTATTATATATTTATATATAGCGAGATGGTGATTTATTGGATTGGAAGTGTTATATACAAACACCCGTGTTATTGGAAGCGGTAATAGTTCCGAGAAGCGATTGGAGGAGGTCCAAGTCATTAAGTACCTTTATATAAGGGGTAAGGGGGAAAAGTGGTAAGTGTAAGTATTATAGGGAAATTAGTTTACTTGGTGTTGCAAGGGAATATATGTTGATATTTTGGTGCGAAAGAGTGCGTCGAAGAGTGAAGAACTGAATTTGGGAAGAAATAAGGCGTGCGTTTAGAAGTGGTAGATGGATGTGTGGATTAAATCTGTACATTGAAACAAATGATTGGGATAGAATTAGATAAAGAGATAAGAATAATTCACAATCGAATTCAATTGTATTTAGGATCTTATGGATTTGCAAGCAGGCCGTATAATAGGTTATCGGGAATCTATGGCAGGTCGTTAGTGAATATGTGTTGGTGGTAAGGCTTACTGAATAGAATCAAAAAGTATGTAGACGATAGTGAAGCGATCGTGTATAAGAATAAATAGAGTCGAAAGTGATTATTATAATAATATTTATAGCGGAGTGAGACAGGGAATGTTGGTTGTCTCCTTGGCGATCTAATCTGTATATGAATGAGGCTATGAAGAATTAGAAGGTAGGGGTGACAAGGGATAGGGTTACGAATGATGGAGAATTTATGAGAATGAGTATTCCCTACCTATTATATGAGGATTGAATTTTGGTTATTGTGGTGGCGAATCGGAAGAGAGTTTGAGAGGAAACTAGTGAGAGATTTTGGCATGGTTTGTAAAAGAAAAGGGTTTGAAAGTAAACAGAGTTATGTTTTCGTAGATAAGAGTAAAGAGTTATGAATTGTTGAGTGAGTGACAAGACCTCATCTGTGAAGTTATGTTAGATGGTGAGCAGCTGGACAAAAAGTGTCTGGTTTAAATATTTAGGATATAATGTTGAATGAAAAGGAAGGATGATGCGAAGTGTAGTAGGAAAATTGTGAATGGGTCAACAAGGTTGGATGGGTCCAGGTTTAACAAAAATCATTGGTGGATGATAATAAAGGAAGCTACAGAAGTGTTGAGTGCACTAGGGTCTTCACAATGAGGGTATGTTGTTACCCACGTTAATGTAAGGTAGTGGGACTATGGTCTGGAATAAGAGGCATAGATCTAAATTATAATGTGTTCAGAGGGACAATCTTAGTGGCGTGTTAGGTGTGAAAAGAACTAATAAAAGATGAGGAATGAACGTATTTTAGAGAGTTTTGGGATGTGGAGATGGGGTAAATGAGTAGAATAATGAACAGGGATAGTGGATGGTTTGGTCATGTTGGAAAGGATGGAGTGGACGAGACGGGTCGGTTAAAAACGATGTATAGGTGGAAGCAGTAGCAGAGGATGCGTCGGGGAACTGACAAGTGGGGCGTGGGAGGATGGTTCAGGTGATTATTCATCTGACGGCGGCCCCGTGCGCCATTGCAACCCTTCGTTTTTAAATCTATAGTCAACTATACTTATTTATAGGATTTTCTGTCTGAAGGGTGGAGTATGTGCCTATGCAGATAATGAAACACTGTTATTCGTTGCTTATCATGTGTTGGGTAAATCGACCGATGGGACATCAAGAAGAAAAGTGGACTATGAGTCAGAAAAAGTGAATGCACTGGAAGAGAGAAATGTGGGAGTTTGGCCCAGAGGCGAGAAGAAATGGTGCATAAACAGGAGTGCAATGGCGTGTTAGGTGAGAAGGAGGTATGGTTGTAGCCCACTCTGGGCCAAGGAATGAACCCACACATTGACGACGAGAGGTCATAGTTGAGGTCAATCGCGGTCCCGTGAAGCTCTAGGTGTATGTTCTGACTACGACGAGTTCTATAATTGGTGAATAAAGGGGGAACGTCTCGGGGCGGTAAGGCTGGGCTTCCTTCTTTTCTACCTGCTTTATATTTGCTAGGCTCATTTTTTGTTTCCGGTATATTTATACGACGCAGAACCTTTAGCCTCCAGTCAGGGGCGCATATGATGGGTCTGGTGAAATGATGATATATATTATATATATAGAAAATACTATATTTATATATATTATATATATTACTATATATATATATATAATATATATATTACAATATATATATATATATATATATTTTACTATTATATATATATATATATTTATACTTATATATTATATATATACTATAGAATTATATTATTTGTATATATATATATATATTGAGCTATACTATATATATATAATATATTATAATATTAAAAATACTTTTATTATATATATTATTATTTATATATACACTATATATATACCTATATATATATATATATATATATATATATATATATATATATATATATATTATCATTCGGCTACTATTCTTTGGGAAGCGTATTTATAATGAAAAGAAGGCACTAACAATCTGACATCATCCAGAACTTTTATTCAACCGGTTTCGATGACCTCAAAACTGTCATCATCTCAAGGAAAGACACTACAAAATAATAAATAGAAATATTTGTTATTGCTATTTTATTATTTTGTAGTCTCTTTTCCTGAGGATAATGACAGTTTGAGTCATCGAAGCGTTGAATAAAGTTCTTGATGAAGTTCAGATTGTTAGTATTGTAGTGAGCTTTCATATATTCATTTATATATTGTATATAATACTAAATATATATATAGATATATATTAATTAATATATTAATATCACTTATATATTATATATATATATTATATATAATATATATATATATCTATATTATATATAATAATAATCTTATATATATATATAATATTATAATTGTCATTATATGATTATAACTTATTGCACACGTTTTGGTCATAAAGTACTCTTGTAAGCTTGTACTATTGTACTTGATATAACCATGTACTTGTACTTGTACTTGTACTTGAACAAATTCTAGAGTACTTGTAACTGTCTTGGTAGCTTGAACAATTCCTAGAGTAACTTGTACTTGTACTGGTTAAAAAATACTGTTACGCTTGAACCCAACCTGATTATATATATATATATGTATATATATAATAGTATATATATAGTTATAAATTATATATATATATATATTATATATATATTATATATATATAATATATAATATTATAATATATATATATATATATTATTAACTTATATATATTATATATTATATATATATATATATATATATATATACTAACACTGTAAGTATAATAAAATTATATTAAATTACTTAATTTTGGTATTTGGGTGTCAGCCTCTTTTTTTGCGGCCCGACTCCGGCTCCCGGCTCCAGGTCCGGCTCTAGCATTTTAACCCAGGATCCACCTTCATCTCCGACTCCGGCTCCAGATCCCTAATATTTCGCCTCCTGCACCCTTTCTTGATACCGTGCACCAGTTCACCCCAGTCCCACTTCAAAAAGAAGGTTTCGCCGCTCCGGCTCCGGCGCTCCACCCAAAACTCCTCTTGCGGCTCACCGGCTCCCGGCTCCGGGCTTCCGGCAGCCCTAGGTAACTTTAACCCTCCCCATCTATAATCTATTCAGCTAACTCCCATTCCCAAATCCCACACAAATCCCAGACAATAATTCAAGCCACCACACTTGTACAAAGCTACATTCAAAACTAGAAAACAAGCACACTTCAATAGATTGTCGGCTTTAGCTTGGTTGTGTAGCTTGTTAGTTCTTTTGTCGTTGTTTATTAGATGTAATAATTTAGTTTCCTAATAATTAAAATACCTTGCTCTTATGTACATTTGAATGTGGGGGTGATAAATTTACTGAACTTATATTGTAAATGAAAAATTCTTTTTCTTTCTTTCTTTATTTTCCTCTTTAACCCCAGATCGGGGATGTGGTGAGCAACATACACTAGAAACAGTAGTTAAGTAAAAAAACGTGTGCCAGTTGAAAGGAAGGCCTTCCTCATACCCTTAAGTGCAAGCCCGTCTCAGCCAAATACCCATCCTAGGGTTTCACGACACTGCCACAGACCCCCACTGTGATATCTCATTAATGTAATAGTTCATTCCTTGGACCAGGCCAACAACCATAATTTAACAGCAGGGTTTTGTGAGGGGGGGGGGGCCCTCACAAAACCCTGCTGTTAAATTATTATGCAGCTTTCTTCTCACCTTTGCCAAACTCTCATTCCTTTCCTTCAGAAACTCCTTTACTAACCCAATATACTTTTTCTCCATTCTCCCATCCGGTCAATTCTCAGCACACTCACCACTATATATCTTAACCAACTGACTATCATACATCCTTTTCATATGACCAAACCATCTTATTACACACATTTATTCTCTTTTACACCTTTCTTCACCACACAACTCTCTAACATGTTCATTCTTCATTTTATCAATTCATCTCTCTCAACCTGACACTCCCCTAAGACTATCCATCTGAACAGACTGCATGTTAGATCTATATGTACCTCTTATTCTTCATCATAGTTTCACTACTATGCATTAACACTGGTAACAACTTACCCTTATGCAGAATCATAGCGCACTCAAGACTTTGTCCCTTTGCTTTCACCAAACATTCAATTGCATCAATCACCTTCCTACCACTCACAACTTTCCTACTACACTCTGCATTATCTATTCCCCTTTCATCCAACATATAGTCTAAATATTTAAACTCGGATACTTGTTCCAATTACTCACCATCTAACATGATTTCACAATGTGGTCTCTCCTCACTTACCCACATCACCTTACTCTTACCAACATTTACTTTTAAACCCCTCCTTTTTTACACAACCTGAAAAACTCCTCTACCATTCCTCTCAAACTTTCTTCAGATTCGCACCACAAAAGTACATCATCAGTGTTCAATAAGCAGGGCACTTTCCATTCTCCATCAGTTTAATTAATACCTTCCCTTGCTACTCATATTTTTAATTCTTTCATCACCCCATTCATATACAAGTTAAATAGACATGGAGGCATAACACATCCCTGTCTCATTCATTAATAATATTTAACCATTCACTCCACTCAATTTATCCTTGCATATTCTTACATTTATTCTTAAATTCTATATAGTATAAAATAACAATTATATATACTTTTAACAGCTCAAAATGCTTTTTAACTACACACATGCTAATTTACAAAATTTAAAAAAAAATTTTTCTTCACTTATCATTCTTAAATTTCACTTTTAACCCTTTTTGGATTATCTTTTAATTTGTACCTCATCAGTTTTTGTGATGGAAATTAAAAATTTTTGTTAGCCATTATTATGGAAGGTGTTAATTAAAATTTATAAATTATTGAGGCAACTTTTCAACCACAAAAAAGAATTTATATCTATATATTTAGTAACTATATAGGATTTTAATAATTTATGAATCTAACTTACTGAAATATAATGAAACTTGATCCACTTAAATATGTTTACTCATTGTACAAACTCTCTTCAGCTTCTTTCTCCTAGTCAAATTTTATCATTTAAGCTATCGCTATTACAATAGTATACATTATTCTTTCAGGAGAACTTGTGTATCTCAGACTTGACCAATAGGGTAATTCTTTCAAAAACTCTTCATGTAATGTTCATCTACATTCTCCTTGTTCTTGACAACTATTTTTAACACCCTAATTTGGGGCATGTTAGGCCCTTGATCTGTTTGATAAATTTTCTCACTTTAATGTGATCCTTCAATATTTTTATACCAGAGCTACTATAAAAATAATAATAACAATAATTTTGAATATGAACTCAATGCTACTGAAGATTGAGCAGTAATGCTAAGTAGGTCTCGAGGCCAACTTTTGACTTATTACATCATTACATATTAAGCTATTCAAAACCATTTCATATACAGTACATTTAATTATTTGGCTTGGTTAGTTCTGAGTGATATTGAAAAGTATAAAAGAAATTTGATAAATTTCTCATCCCTAGTGTTGATTTTTTAAAATTTTTGTGCATTATTATTTATTTATTTTTTCCTTTTTTATCTCCCAATTGTTTCCCACTAGATGTGGGGTAATGTGTGTAACATGCATGGAAAAAGGATAGTTAATAAGAAGAGCATGACGTGAGTCAAAAGGAAAGCTCCTACCACCACCCCCTTAAGTGAGAGCTCGATCGCATTCAAGAAGAAAAAAAAATCCACCCTAGGACCTCACAAGACTGTGACGGACCCTCACTGTGATATCTTATCAATGTGGGGTTCATACCCTGGGTCAAGCCAACAACCATATCCCATCACAAAACCCTGCTATTCACTCCTATTATGTACTTTCTTCTCGCCTCTGTCAAACTTACATTCCTTTACTGACTCATCCATTTTTTCTTTGGTCTCCCAGCAAGTCAATTCTCAGACACTCACCACTATGCATCCGCTTAACCAACCAACTATCATCCATTCTTTCCATATAACCAAACCATCTTAATACACTTTTGTGTATTCTCTCATTTAATCGCACTCTTCACACCACACAACTCCAATCGCACTCTTCACACCACACAACTCCCTAACATGTTCATTTCTCATTTTATCAATTCTTCTCACACCTGACGCGCCCCCTAAGATTGTCCATCTGAACAGATTGTACCTTAGATTTATACCTCCTATTCCATACCATAGTTTCACTACTATACATTAACACGGATAACAACATGCACTCAAGACAGTCCCTTTGTATTCACCAAAGATCTAATTGCACCAGCTACCTTTCTTCCATTCACAACTTTCCTACACACACTGCATCATCCATTCCTTTTTCATCCAACATATACCTATATATCCTAAATATGTAATCTAGAGATACTTGTTCCAATTGCTCATCATTAACATGATTTTACACCACAGACTTTTCTCACTCACTACCATCAGCCTACTCTCTTTTCAACATTTACTTTCCAATCCCAAATTTTCAAACCCCTCTACCAATCTTCAAACTTTCTTCAGATTCCCCACACAAAACCAAATCATCCACGTGCAATAAATAAGCAGGTCACCTTCTACTCTCTTTCATTCTCCACCAGTTTAACACCTTCCCTTACCACCCCTACCTCTAATTCTTTCATCACCCCATCCATATACAAATTAAACAGCCATGGATTCATAGCACATCTCTGCCTCACTCCACTATTAATATTAAACCATTCACTATCAATTTCATTTATTCTTACACACGCTACACTATGGTCATACATAACTTTTGATTTCACTCAGAAGCCTACCATTAACACCTGCCACCGAGCTTCCCTATTAATCCTGTCATACGCCTGTTGCAAGTCCATAAAACCTAAATACAAATTATTCTTCTCATTTGTTTCAATGTGAAGATTTGATCTATATACCCTCTACCACTTCTAGATGCAGCTTGTTCTTCACCAATTAGTCCCTCAGTCACTCGATGTACTTTCGGTCAAAATATCAGCATATATCTTCCCTGCAACACTTGGTAAACTAACTCTCCTATAGTTCCTACAGTTCCCTTATTCCTCTTACCCTTATATAAGGGTATTATTATTTACTGTGATACCATTGGTTGATTTTCTTTGTAAATTATTCATACGTTTTAATTTAGAAATAGGGTAATTAATAATTAATTTCCTTTTTTGTTTTAGGTAGTGAGTCCAAATTATGGCATGTACACATGGCCATCTGCTCCAGTTTTAGCACAGTATGTTTGGTTTAACAAAGAGAGCTTTAGGGGTTGTAATGTTCTCGAAATAGGGGCAGGAACAGCTTTACCCGGCATTGTAGCAGCTAAATGTGGGGCAAATGTTATTTTATCTGATTCTGGCCAGCTTCCAAAATGTTTACGCAATTGCCAAGCTTCTAGTGAAGCCAATGGCCTTCTTGCTACACTTCCTGTAATAGGATTAACTTGGGGCCTTTTTACCCCAGAATTGTTTAGCCTTGAACCAATTGATATTATCTTAGGGTCAGATTGCTTTTATGATCCAGCGGTGTTTGAAGATATTCTAGTTACAGTGTCATACTTATTAGAGAATAATCCTAATTCAAAGTTTGTGTGCTCTTATCAAGAGCGAGCCTCTGATTGGTCTATTGAGCATTTGCTGCATAAATGGAATTTAATGTGTATATCTTTACCATTGCATTCCTTTGATGCTGATAGTCCAAATATAGCTGAATCATCATTACCAGGTTCTCATAAAATTCATGTATTTCAGATTACTTCAAATTAAGGGAAGATCAAGAGATTGTATTCTGTAATCCAAACATATTCATTTTTAATGGCATCTAGAAGAGTTCCAAGACTTTTAGCACGAAATTTACCTTTCACTGTCAGTCATCAAGAGCTGCGGGAACATTTTTCACAATTTGGTCACGTTATCCAAGCAAGAGTTATTTTTGATAGAAATACTGGATTTAGCCAGAAGTTTGGTTTTGTACGGTTTGCTCAAGAAGAGCACCTGAAAAATGCATTGAGCAAATCCAGTCAATTTTTAGATGGTTCTTTTATTGATGTGATAAAATCAAATAAGGATTTTTAGTTACATTGAGTAGTTATGGATGTTAATGTAAATAATGATAACTTAAGTAAAAAATTTGATATAGCAGCATCATATGTGGCAAGTTTGTCAATAGATGTGTCAATTGATGATCGATTATATTTATACTCTCATTACAAACAAGCAATAGAAGGGGAATGTAACATTCCTAAACCAAGCTTCTTTGACTTGCAAGGAAGGAAAAAGTGGGAAGCATGGAAAAGTTTAAAACAACTTCCCAAGGAGAAAGCAATGGAACTGTATATTGAAAAAGTAACTGAGCTCGATCCTTCCTGGGAGTTAGTAGCTCCAACCAAATCAGGTTGGGTTTCTGTTAGTACAATGGTAAGGGAAGACCCAGTTGATGAATCTGCGAAAAATATATTTGATTTTGTTCAGGAAAATAACCTTGATAAAGTCAAATTATACTCATCGGAGGAGCTCTCTATCCTTGATGAATCTGGGATGTCACTTTTACATTGGGCTTCAGATAGAGGATATTTAGAGATGGTACAATACCTTCTAAAACAGATTCCTCATCATATAAATTCTCAAGATAACGAAGGTCAAACACCTTTGCATTATGCAGTTTCTTGCAGTCATGAAGAAGTTATCAAAACCTTGTTAGAAAATAATGCGGACACTAATATTCAAGATGAAGAAGGAACATTCCCTATTGATTTGTCTCAAAATGAGAGCATAACTTGTATGTTAAAAAAATTTTGTAATTGATTTTTTTTTCTTTTTGTAAAATACATTTACTGAAAATGGTTTTTTTTTTCGCGTTACATAAAACTTCAAAATTTTGTTTGCTTAAATTTGTAAAAAACTAATATAAACATATTTTTGTAGCACTTTCGTTACTTAAGAAAATTTGCTTTGACAAGTTAAAAAGCAGCCCTTGAACTTTATAATTTTGAGTAGTTTTATTTTTTTTTACTCATAATAAAATATTTTGTACAACTAATTTTAGGGTGATGAATATTGAAAGTAAGGCTAATAATATTAAAACTACTAATGGAAAGTTGTCCAAACGATTAAAGATGATAAAAATAGACAAAAAAACGGTGTTTTTGTGTTTATTCACTGCAAAATAATTTTTTACATCTATATTGTTTGTTTTTTTCATATAAATCAACGCACAGTCTAACTTCCATACATACTTTTCCTATTATTGTTAAATTTATCATAAATTTCAAAGTAATAACCAGAATTATAAAAGTCAGGTACTCCGATTTTCCTTTAAAATAAATAATACATTATGTTTAAAAAATAGAAAAACTGGGTTAGCCTAGTTTGTCTCCGATACAACACTTTAATAATGAATTTCTTAGGGATATGAAAAATTTAGAAGTGGACCTAATTTGCTCACCGCCAAAATTGTGGGGCAATAGTCCCACATTTAACTGTATTAGCTTCTAACATTCTCACATATCACTATATATGCATATACTAATTATACTTAATTAATTAAAGTTAAAGGGATAACAACATACTAAAAATAAAATAAAATAAGAGTCCTACATATAACTTAGCATTTGAGTACCCTTGATTTTGGACCAAATTGCCCCACTTTAAAATGGTAATAAATATAGTAGTATATATGTATATATATATTATAATTATATATATATATATATATATATATATATATATAAATTAAATATATATATATAAGTATATATTATATTTTTAAATATAGAACTCATTGGAAGACAACGAATTGTGGGTCAACGATAAGGTCCAAAAAGTGGTGGTGGAAAATGTTTTCGAACATAATAAATTCGAATCCGAATCCGGAATTCGAATCCGAATCCGAAGACGATGTGTGGGGGGTCCTTGGAATCCGAATCCGAATCCATGTATAAAAGCTGAATCCGAATCGAAATCGACATGCCGATTCGATAAATCCCTTCCAATGATTTTGTTTTAAACAAGGAATGTAAAATAAATTCCATAATAAGTATGGCTTTGTTGAGGGTTGATGTGTTATGGATATTTAAAAAATATTGTTTTTTTTCATTTTTTATTTTTTTTTTTCATGCAGGAGAGAAAAGGAATTATTTCCATGTTTAATTAAACTAATTTCTTAAATAATATATAATAATATATAATATTCAATTAATTATATATATATATATATATATATAAATATATATAATACTATATATTTAGTATATATTATAGTATATAATATATATGGCGTCGTCAAGGGGGTGCAGGGGGCGCTGCCCCTAGAATTGTTTTATGTTCCTTGAGAATAGAGAGTTTTTTTGGAGTACAGCTTACCATCAATATGGTTTCATTCTCTACGTACAAAGGTGAAAAGCCTTACTATAATCAAAAGGAAAGGTCGTTATGTGTAATGTCTTTTGCCTTATACTCTTTGTGTAACTTCCAAGTAAAATTGTGTATCCGGTTAATTCGCTTATACTAGATTCGAAGACTGATCTTAATTAGGCACTCGCCTAACTTTTGCATATTAATATAGTATATATATATATATATAATTATATATTATATTATATAAATTATATAATATATATATTATATATATATATATATAAATATAATAATATTATTATAATTATATATATATTATTTTTCTTATTTTTTAAGTTTTTCTGTAACATACTTTTTTTTCCCGCTTGAGGGGGTATTGGTACGTACAGCCTCTCTCTTTCACACTTCCTCTCATCTCGCCTCACCCACCTCCCTCCACCCCACCTATC
Organism: Trachelipus rathkii; assembly: GCA_015478945.1. Lineage (NCBI taxonomy): Eukaryota > Metazoa > Arthropoda > Malacostraca > Isopoda > Trachelipodidae > Trachelipus > Trachelipus rathkii. The sequence continues at coordinate 47,341 of JABUQX010050878.1, forward strand.
TCTCCGCCACCCTAACTGCCCTTCTCCTCCCTCATCCTCCTCCTCCAAGCAATCTCTTTATTTCATCCATCCTCACCTTCTTGGTCCCTCCCCTCTCCCCTTCCTATCCTCCGCTCCCAAACTCTCGCTAAACCCTCTCTGTTCCTACCATTCCACTGATGCCGCATACTACTTAGCATATCCTCTTCTGCTCGTCCCAACCAACCAATTCCTCCAACTCACATCTCTCCCTCACCACCCTATTCCTAATCCTCTCCCTTCTGCTAACCCCACAAATAATAATATGTTTGTACATTGCGTTGTGTTGCGAAATTCTCTCTAAATAAACAAATCTACTAAACGTTGTTGTCTATTATTTGCGTTCCTCCTTTAAATATTATTCTTATCTCATATGTTCCTATGTTTCTAAACAAATAAACATGTTCCTTTTGTTTTATTTAGATTTTTTATAGAGTTTGATTTATTTTACAAGTTATTTTATCTCTAATATTTTATTTCGCTTTATTAATTTAATGTATTTCTTAATTTTAAATTTTAAAAGTTCTTAATTTCGGGCTTAGTCTTTTTTACTATCTATTAATTTCTCTCTAATTTCTCTATTTATTTCCAGGTTGATGTTCAGAGTCTTTGCTTCGCCCGTATCTCATTAACAACAGTCACCCTCGATCATAGTATATATTAACTATTTAACTATGTTTTATTATTGGACTGTTCTTATATTTGGTATTTTAAATAAATTCTGTTACGTATTTTATTAATTTTATTTCTTTCCTTATTCTTATTTTTATTTAATTTTCTTTTCTAATAAATATATTTAATGTTTTATTTCTCCTTTTATTACGATTATTTTTTATTTTAATTTCGAGTTATACGCTTATATAAGTTTAATTAAATGTTTACTTTTAAAAGTCTTAATATATAACGAACTTACGAAATTTCAATCTTTTATTTTAATGCTTTTTTAAACTATTTACTTTTTATCAGTTAGTTATAAATATCAAAAATACTTCGTGAAGTGGCTGGTAAATGCTTCAGCCAGACTTATGATAACTGTTACTTAATATTTACAAACCTTATAAGAGTCTTATTTATATTTATACAAATCGACTGGGAATGTCTAAAAACAGAGTTTTATTTTAAAATATTGTCTTATTCCAATGTAGATTCCTTTTTTTTTAAATATTTCGTTTAGATAAGGGGAAACTATCTGTAAGACAATGTTTGTAGCAGGATGTTTAACTCTTGAGAACTTCAAAGTCGAGAATGACAAGTTTATAAACTCTGTGACTCAACTGGTAACCTTAATACGATATATAAGTTAAGTTCTTTATCCACCAGGAGCTTGGAATTTTCATAATCCAAAATCTGTTAATGTTGTCAGTTTTGTAAAACTTAATAATTCAACGAACTGCGATGATTGGGGTTAATACCAAACGAAGATATAGATATTTAAATAATAGGTTATCATTTTTTTAAGTTAATGAATATATTATTACAATGATTTTCAATAACGTTAACTTTTTTGATTTACAATTTCAAAATGCGTAGCATAATTTATTAACAGTCGTATTAGACAAAAACACTTCTTAATTGTAAATAATAATAAACATATAAGTATAACTTCGTTTTATAACAGTTAATCAACAAATCACGAAGTTTTTCTTAATTTTAAATTGTATCATTAATTATTAATTGTATTTTACAAAGACTTAAGTTTTTCTAGAAGTATTTCATGCGAAAAATATAAAAGCAAGCAAATGAACGATTGGTGTCGCACAATATAGGGAATATCCTTATACAAAAAGTTAATGCTAAAATCTTTAATGTTTTAACAAAACGGTTTAATTCTAGGAAATCTTTTTTAAGTATATATAACGTCTTTAAGCAAGTCTTTTCCTAACAAGGATATCAAAAAACGCAAATCTGTCTCACGACTGAAAGAAGCTTCAACTGAATTTTGATGTTGCGTTGCGTCACTGTTTTGGGTTTGCCCTTCACGGGAATTTCTGTGAATGATCGACGTGGCAGTTTCGTTCGTACAAAGATATTCCTGAATCTCTGTATAAGCGAGATCTGGAAATTTATAATAGCATCGATGATTTTATTAATTATAGTCTAATGGATATATAACGCTATAATAAAATGGTTATCTAATATTATTCTATGAATATACTAAAATTTTTTTGATTTTAAATTGAAAATGATGTTTTAGCAATTGCCTTTTACTTATAATAAGACAAACAATTGTCTGGCCCCAGTAAATACAAAGAGAGGTCTAAACTCTTAAATTACTTATAATTAAACATTCCTAAACTTTCTAATTTTCTGTCAACATGCGGCAGACCTGTTAAAAAATCTTGGCAACTACGGCTCGCAGGAACTTGTGTTGCAACTCCTATTTACTTATTAATAGCGCAATCTTAACATTTGAAAATGCCACGGACCTTATTTGTTATTGCCTCTATTATTTAACAGATTTAATTTTATATACAATTTACGTAAGATATACAGTTAACGATTAAATTTGCATAGTAATATATAATAAAATATTATATAATATGTTTCAACTGAATTTCTTTATTTGGGTGAGTATTAATGTCAGTAATTACGAAATATGTTGGTAAACCTAGGTCCCTTCCCGATGTAGGCAATCATTTGAAACTTCTCAAACTCCCATAATAACAATTGTTACAATAAGCCTCTAAACAAAATAAGTATTATTAATAACATATAGTTTTATTAATAAACAAAATAGGCTTTCTATAGTTTCAAATGTTGACCTTCCCTAAAGGGAACTTAACCTAGGTCCAAGCTGAAAATAAAACAGATTAGCATACTAAAATTGGATAATACTCACCAATGGTTGAAGACATAGGGGGTCAAGGCCCTACAACACCTTCCCCTTAAGCTCTTACTTACGGATGATGAAATCAAACGGTGCGAAAAAGGTTGTACACATATATGCAGGCTCCCATGCTCTTAACTCCTCCAAAATCTTATCGAATTTCTCCCATATTTCTGGAAAATGAATGCATCTTCTTCCAGATTTCCAAACTCCCAATTCATGGTGCAAATCACTCTCCTCTTAGACATTCAATCCTTCCATCTGATTTCCTGACGTGAAGGTATAATTACTCATGCCACTAGTCAAACGACTATAACCTTCTCCAAACAGACTATCTCCTGGTTCGTTGTTCATGCTACTAGGTAGGTTAATTGGGTTATTCTTTTCATGTATCCAAGTTTCCAACTTGTGTTTTAAAACCAGAAAAACTAGTACAATCTTCACTGGAATCCCAAATATTTCTTTTAATAGCTTGACTGTCAATTTCTTCTCGTGGTGTTAATTGAATATTTAATTTAGCAAATTTTTCCCAATTTGCCTTAAAAATCTCCTGGTTTTCTTTTGGTTGGAATCCTTCAAAATTAACATCTGATTCCGACAAATCATGACTCGTGTTTTTTCCATCTAAATTGGGATTCTTGTCTACATTTACTTTCTCCAATCCCAACGGAGTTGTATACCACTTCTTAAGTTGTTTATGATGTACTCTGTATAGGATCGTTTTTCGATATTGATGTTGAATATCATACATAATACCATTACTATAGACTTTAATTATTTCATATGGACCATGATACTTATCTTTAAATTTGTTCATCAAATGATGTCCTTGAAATTGCACTTTTTTCAAAACCAACTCAGACTTCTTAAACGAGTTATGTATGTGTTGTTTTTCCGGTGTTACATTATCCTGTTTGTTTTGAATTCTTACATTATTTAAAAACAGCCCTGCAGGTGTCTGACCTATTTCCCGATGGTAGGTATGATTGTAAACTGCTGTAACATCTCCAATATGGTCATCCCATTCATCTATATTATCCAACATCCTAAACATATTTAATAAAGTCCGATTTATTCTTTCTACAGCCCCGTTGGTTTGTGGCATGTGGGCTATAGTACAACGATGTTTTATGTCCTTTTCTTTCAAAAATGCTTCGAAAATTTGATTTGTAAACTCTGCCCCATTATCCGACTGGATTTCCATAGGAATCTTCAAAAATGCAGTTAACATGATTTTGAATGCCTCCAACACTGTTATTGCAGTCTTATTTTTTAATGGTACAGCCATAACCCACTTAGAGTACAAATCAATCCCTACCAACAAATATTTATTCTCTTTTCTTGTCTTTGGTAATTCCATCAAATCGATGGCTACAATCTCAAAAGGTCCTTTCACCTTTACCTTCAACAAGGAAGGTCTGATCTGTCTAGCGGGTAACAATTTTCTCTGTTGACACTTGACGCAAATTTTCGTAATACTTCCACTCAATCGCCGAATTCCAGGATGCCACGCAATCTCGTTCATTTTACTGATTAATTTGTCTCTTCCCGGGTGGTAATAACTTTTATGGAAATCTATTAATATATCTTTCATATCTTCCCAGGAAACTAAAGGTCTTTTACTTTGATCCTTTTGTCTATACAATTTATCGTTTTCTATAACTATTTCATGAAGATATCGAGTATATTCTTTTAGTCGAAAATCTCTTTTCATTTGTCTTTTCTTAACTGCAATGGTCCCATCTTGTTGAATTATGTCTTTCAAATCTCTTAAGGTGATATCAAACTCTTGTCCTTGTTCTATTTCTAGTTCCAGTTCGCTGATATTCCGTTTATACTTTAATTCCTTTCTTCCTGGATTCAGTTCTACTTCTTCCTCTTCAACGATTACCTCTGGTTCCTCTAATACAATCGATTCTTGTTCATCATCTTCATCGTCCACTTCTTCCCATCCAAAATCCCTTTCTTCATCCAATGATGAATTAATCTTTTCTTCTTCCTCCTCTTCTAAATCAAACAATATAACTTCGTTTGTCACGGTTTCAACACTTCCTACAACCAGTACTTCTGTATCTTGATCGTAATCTTTCAAAGAGCATTGTGCATCAACAAGCATTTCTTCTTCTTCCAATAAATCAAAATGAATTCCATGTGGGCTCAATAAATTACATATAGATAATACTTCTTGACTAGTCTTATTATATTGTATATATTGTTTTTAGCATAATATACCCTGATGAAAATATTGTAAATCCGAGCACAAGCTTCTATCACTTCTGCTGTTACCAAAGTTCCTGATGTCAACATTCTCCTCAAATTTTGTTTATTTTGTGTATTTGCAACCAATCCATATTTACTTAAATGTTCCTGAACTTCCCGTACTGCTCTTGTTCTAATTGTTTTATGCTCAGTCTCATCTCCAAATAGAAAAATTGCTACAGCCATAAAGAGAGCATTTCCTCCTCCAGGTACATCTCTTAACCGAAAACCAACGGGTAACAAATCATCTTCTATATCTATTACTGGTTCTTTTTCTGGGACACATCAAGATAAAAAAATCACTCGTATAATTAAACTTTCCAGGCAAATATTTTATTTCGAAGTCATATTCAGCCAAATCAGTTAATGTTCTAGCAATTCGTGCATTCACCCCGGCCATATTATGCAAATAGGTCAAAGGTTGATGGTCCGACCAGATTATAAATTTCCTACACAACAAGAAAGTTTTAAAAACTTTAACTCCCAATCTTAATGCAGCCAATTCTTTCTCAAGAACACTATACCTCAATTGAGCGTCTCCAAAACACATAGAAGCATAAGCTATGACTTTATATTCTCCCTCTTGTTGTGGTTTTAACAAGCTCCAGCTGCTATTCCTGATGCATCCACAAATAATTCCAACGGTTGTGAACTATCATAATCTGGAAAAGCCAAGATTGGAGGCTTGCAGAGAGCCTCTTTTAACTTCTCGAATGACTTTTGGCATTCTGCTGTCCATTGTATTTTTCTACCCTTAGTCAATTTAGATAAACATTTCATCCACTTTGCTGCATCCGAGAGAGGAATATGACGTCTATTATATATTTACCTCCCCAAGAAACTTCATGAAGCTTGTAAAGGCTATTTTTTGGCGATGTGCGTTCTTAATAGCAACAACATAAAAATAAATAACATAAATTTGAGTTATTATTGTTTTTTAGGAGCAGGGGACAATGGTATAAGTCGTTATATAAATATATAGGTCCAAAGTATATTATATATAGCTATTAATATTATTATTATATCTTATATATATTTATATAGTTATATATACTAGTATATATATATTTTTGTAAAGGTATTACAAATCCGGGCAATGTAGGGGGCTCGAGCGACGGGGAACACAAGGGGGGGACGTTTTTCCATACAAAACCGTAGGGGAGGGCGGAGGAACCCCCGCGAGCACCAAATACCAAAGAGCGGGGTCCGGAGCCCCTCCCCGGAGGGTGGGAAATTAGTCCTACCGTAGTTCCGGAAGACCGATGAGACCACCGACTCCTGTATCGGGTGCGGTATAACCTTGGGTATTTTTTAGTTAAAATTAGCATAAAATTATATATAGAAAGTAATTTATTTTAACGAAGTACACACATAAAAGGTCTCTAATTGCTCTCTAATTCATATTACTATAATGATTAAGTACAAATAGTTTTTTTTTCTTTACATTTCCTAACTCAAACTGTTAAATTCACGGTTTATATTGTATTTTCCTCTTTTTCTTGCTTTATTTCTATTTGTAGTTTTTTTTTTGTGAGATATGTATATTTATTCCTTTAGATTAAAGAACATTAAATTTTGAGGCACTGATGAAATGCAACTTCCAAAAATTCCGTTTATCTTTCCTCTCTAATCAATTGAAAACTTTTGAGCATTCGAATGTAGTTAAACCAAATTCACCATATATCTGTTAATATAAATTATATATATATAGTAATTTATAATGAGGTATAATTATATATATATTATTTATATACAATTAAATTATATAGTATATATATATATATAGTATTATAATATTGATGTATAATATATCTGGCATGGTTTCAGACATATTTATTTGTGTGCTCCTAGGTTAATAGTTTTGAGGGCATATGGTCCTGAGGGTATTCTTCCTGGGATTCTCAAAAACTATTGTTTAGAGGAAATTTCAAGTAAAAAAAGGAGAGAAGAATAATAAATTTAAAATCATCTTGCTTTATAAATTCTTCTTTCCTTTTTCTTCGCTCTTTCTCAGAGAGCACCAGAAGAAATGAGCTTGTCAGTACATCCAATACCAGGAGCCAGTTATTGAGATGACTGCAGGCAAAGGCATGAAGAGCCGGATTGTAGGCTTTCGCCTCGTGAAGAGATGCTTCTTCTCGTTATTAGAAAGAGTTTCTTGGTTAGATTCCACTATATCGAGAAATCCAATTCATTGTCACCTGAACTATATACAAGTTTTAATTCTTAATTTTTTAGATTTAATAGATGCAAAAAAGAAAATGTGTGAAATATTTGGTTACCCTCCCATCTCCAGAATTCGTAATATAAAATAGATTTCAATTTAATTTTTACAAATGTTAACAGTCTTCAATCGAAATAAAAAATTTAGTTGTCTCTATTACTTCAAATCCTCGACTACAAACACTTTAAAAAATTTTCTTCCCAGAAACCTTCTGGAATAATATTTTCAGAGAATTTGTTCCTTGTTTTCAGACTTCCTTCTCATGTTTCTAATTTCATTTCCTTTCTAGTTTCTATCGCGTCCTGTCCTCGATTAAAGCCGCAAATCACAGCACACAACAACAAACACACACACACACACACACACACACACCACAATATATATATATATATATTATATATTATATATATATAGTAATTTATATACACTATAAAAATGTACTAAATTATATTTAATGGAATTATATCCAGATGTTTTTGTTTTAAAGCTTCCCGATTATGATTCGGAAAAATATGATTAGTAATAAAGTAATGAGAGCACTACTGCGATTTGCCAAGGGGAGGGGAAGGTTGGACGGAGCGACATTATAGAAAACCCAGGACCATGGCGACTTCCTTAGTCCTATAAATTCGATTCGAAATTTCCCTGTGGAGCATTGTTAACATTTCTTAAAAAATTAGAATTACATTTATAACGCAAGCATATATTAGGCAACGTTCGCCAATAATTATTTTTAAATTTAATAAACTTTTGAGATACGTTTCCTCTTTAATAATAATAAATTACATTTATTTTCTAAAATTAAAGGTAATAAGCATTGGTTTTCTTACTCGTTCTTCTGAAATGACAGTCGTTTTCGAACTTTCATAAATTCTTGCGAACAGTATTTCATCCGGTGTAATCTTTGTAAAATTTCGTATCAGACAAGTTCGTTTTTTTTAATCTCGTATGCAATCATTATTATTATTATTTGAATATTAGTATATTGTGATTTTAATTATAATTTTACTACGCTTCAGTGATTTTATGCAGTTGAATTTTGTAAAGATTAATTTACAAATTTATGGTTAAATAAGCTAAGCATGCAAGGCAAATCACCCATAATAATAACACGAATGGACTGCCAAAAATTATTAACGATGCAAAAGTAGTATCATTGTTCATAATATCTTCCTATATAAGCTCATCAAAAAACTCATGATGAAAAATTTTGATATATTGTTAAACTTTGGCATAAAATTATAATGTTCATATATATGACAAATCTTTTCAAAGTTTTTCTTCTTATAGATTTAACTTTATTTTTAATTTTGATAATTTTGCAAATCTTACCAAGAAGATCATCTCAATGTTTTTCTATAGATTGTTTGAAATTCATGGCCGCTGCTTTATAAACTATACCATTAGACTACCTCATAATATCCCGAGGGACGCGCTCTTAAATACGACAACGCTAAGGGCCCTCTCGACATGATTTTCGCCTCTTGTATGCTTTTTACTCCATTCCGGAATGATTTGTCTGTTGTCTTGTTCATTTAGTATTGTTTTCGTTCTACTTTCACCACATGAACTGGCGTTTTAAGTGTTTTTGTGATGTAAATGTGTGAAAAATTTTTTTCAATAAATTCTTCTGGAACATTCTCAACGCTCTTCTTCTTAAGTCAGACATCTCTCTGCAAAAATAAAAGAAGAGATATTTAAAAAACAAGAATTTAAAAACACAGAATTGGGTGAACTTTCATTAAATGAATGTGCGCTGACCTCTTTCTCTCTATCAACAGAACACGATAAGCTACTACTTAACGGAGTTACACTCGGCGACCATTTATACCCACCAAGTAAATCGAAAGTAGTTCACAGGCAGGCTCAATTCCATTTTTTCTGCTAATCGGCGAAAAATTTTAGCTTATTTATTAATTACGTTAACCTCTTTTATTATATATATTCAAATTTTATTTTACAAAAAAAATTTTTCACAGACATATAGAAGAAAGATTGGAGTTTATTTTATAATAAAAATAAAGCAATCATCTACCTAGATAACAACCCATGTTAACGATTTTATTAATTATTTTTTCCTTAACTCTACCAACCAAAAGAATATCAAACATCCATAACTATATTATATGACAGATCGTTTTTTTACTAAGTAAAATAGATTGGGATACATTAAAATTTCAATATTCTTATAGAAGGGGAAATTTGTGTGAAAGTTCTATTTAACTTAATGGGATAGGGTGTGTAGCAAAAAATCAGAAAATACCAGTAAATTGCGAACGTGCCAAGCAAGCACACCCATACGAATAAGTATATATATATGTAATTATTATATATAAATATGTATCTATAATATAAATTAGATTAATTATTATCAATAATTATAATTAATAAATAATTATATGAAAGAGAGAGAGAGACGAAGAGAGTTACAGAATCCACCACAGTTACGCCACAGGACGGCACGATAGATTGGAAACCACCTATGGATGTGTCGTACATAAATTCTTTGAATGAATTTATTTAAATATCATACAGTCTACTCAGTTCTTGAAGGTAGACATTTGGCTCTACTGGGAAGCGACGATTTAGACAAGACATGGTCTACAACTACATGGCTTTTCCATAATCAAATATTGTTCAAAACTGAATTATCTGTAAGTACACTAAATTTTACAGAAACAAAACAACTAAAAAATAAGTTACAGAAAAAACATTTTATAAATTTTGAATGAAATGTTTTTTTTTTATGTCGTAACTTTTTGGGATAGGTAATAGGTTCCTTTGCAATTTATGTTAGAGGAAAAGTCCTGTATTTGTAATAGTAGGGGAAACGGGGGTGGGTTAATGTTTCCGTTAAATGTTTTTTTTGTTGTAACTTTTTTGGAGGTTGAGCTAGACTAGTGAAATTTACTCTGGGGATACAGTATTGGATCCCTTGTTATATGGGTGGTTAAATATTTTGGATATTTAAGAGGGGTGATTTTCTTGTTTTTAAATTTTACTTTAAATGGTTTTTCTTTGGTTGCAAATTTTTTTGGGGGGATAGGTAATGGTTTCCTTTACAATTTTTGTTTGTGGAAAAGTCATGTATCTTTAATATCGGAAAATGGGCGGTTGGTTAATGTTTGCGTGAAATTGTTTTTTTTTTTTGTAACTTTTTTTTTGGGTTGAGCTAGACTAGTTTTCCACAACATAAATTGTAAAGGAATCAATTACCTGTCCCTAAAAAAATTTACACCCAAAAAAATAATTTTTTCAAATTTTGAAAACCCAAAAACCCACCCTATTAAATAGAAAAATATTCAACCCCCTCATATAATAAAGCAATCGACGCTGTGTATTTAGCGTAAATTTCGCTAAGCTAGCTAAACTCTTAACAGCGGTGCCACAAAAAATAAAATTCGCGCAGACATTAAACCAACCCCCGTTTTTCCCCCAATTGAAAATACATGACTACCTCCTTAAGATAAATTGTAAAGGGATTGATTCTCTTTCCTACAAAAAATTTACAAATTCCAAAAAAATAATTTTTTCAAATTTCAAAAATCCAAAAACCCACTGTTTAAATAAAAAAAAACATTCAACCCCCCCCACCATATAATCAAAGTAATGACTTCAGAGGCTGTTGTATTACCGCTAAGCTAAGCTAACACATCCCAACAGGCGGGTGCCGGGCCAAAAAAAAAAAAAAAAAAAAACATTAAAAGAACTATAATTATTTCAGTTCAAAATACAATAATTTAAACGCCACCCAAAATGCCTGTAAGGAAGCCTTAATACTACTCTCAAAACCTTAATTTCCGTTTATAGAAACCTAACTACTAAAAATAACAATTAAAAAAAACATTCGATAAATTCCTGCCCTCCCCCTTTCAAACACATAATTAAAACCGTGACCCTATCCCCCCCTTTCCAATAAAAAGGAAAAAAAACCAAAACCCCCTAAAATTATACCGCTTTTTTCGCCTAAATTTCACATAGTTTCTCCTACAGATTTTTAAACGATTAAATAATAGTATTGAGCAATAGAGCATAATGCACCCGTCCAGATTTACTGTACGTACACTCTGCTAGTGATCAAGCGTCCAGTCATGCATCACCCCACCCCTCTTTAAATCACAATTTTCTAAACTCACCTATGTTGTACAGCCGAAAGAAACATATATTAACCCCAATTTTCTCATAGATACACGCGATATTTCGTAAGATATCAATATTTTAAAAATAAATACAATAATTATTTTAATTAACATTAAATAATTCGTGATTACTATCGGCTATTATAAGATTTAAAAGCCGGTCGATTGTTTAAATATTAAAACAATAAAAAACAATTAAAAATATAGAGGCAATTAAATTGTACTTAATGTTCTCTGTTGGATGGGCAATCTTTTGACACTAAGGACTCCATTTTATCACTATTTTTAAATGCACTGTAAGTTAAAAACTAGAGTAAATTAAAAGCACGTTTTATAACTGTTTACAAAAAGCTATTAATGGAGGCTAAAAGCCATATGATATACGTCATGAATACGTTATAAAACGACAGGAAAATTGTGGGAAAAATCAAAAAAATTGCCAATGTTTGAAGCTTTGTTACTGGAAAACCGTTAAAGATGGAATAATAAAATTTTCAATGCGACTTGCAGGTCTCTTTCCTGAAGATTGTTGCAAAATTTCAGCTCACTAGTTCCTATAGATTGCCAAATATAGGCGCTAAAAGATAACTTTTTTGATTTTACTTCAAATTCAGAATTTTTGATGATAATCTTTGCCCATTATAACTCAAGAACCGTTTAAGGTGAACCGCTGAAATTTGACAGAGGGGTAAAAGGACATTTTCTTAAGAATAGAGGAACTTTTAGATCTAACCAACTTTTATAGGTTGTCAGTTTTAATCGCTGAAAGATGGCAACTTTTTGCTTAGAATCCAGAAATTTTGATAAATAATCTTTGCCCCTTAAAAACTCAAGAACCGTTAAAGGTGGATTGCTCAAACATGACAATCGCCTAACAATTTACACGCGCTAATTCCAAATATGAAGGTTAGAAATTTATATCTCACCGTTTTCAAGTTAAATGCCGATATGTCGGACCACCATTTAACGCACTTGTTCCATTTTTAAGCGCTACCTATGTGAGAAATTCCTATGTGATTTAGGCTACTGTTCCAGGAATGTTAAATTAATTGGTTCAAATGCGGAAAGAGCGTCCATGCGAAGCTCAACACTAATACGTAAAGTCTGTAATCTAAGGTCACCCGGGGTTCTTGTAGGATATAACTTTCTGAAACCCCGAATTTCCATTCTCTCACAATTAATATAAAAAAAACTCCTCGTTTTACACGATATCTATCCACGCGCCTAACAATTTGCACACGCTAATTCCAAATATGAAGGACAGAAGTTCATATCTCCTACCGTTTTCAAGTTAATATCGATATGTCTGACCCTTATTTAATGCGCTTGTTCCATTTTCAGTGCGCTCCCTATGTGAGAAATTCATATGTAATTTAGGCTATTGTTTCAGGAATGTTAAATTAATTGGTTCAAATGCGGAAAGGGTGTACATGCGCGGCCCAGCACAAAATCGTAATGCTTATAATATAAGGTCATCCGAGGTTCTCGAAGGTCAGAACTTTCTGACACCCCAAATTTCCAATCTTTCACAACTAAGTTGAAAACAAACTCCTTCGATTTACACAATATCTATCCACCTGCCTAACAATTTGCACATGCTTATTCCAAATATGAAGGACGGAAGTTCATACCTCTTACCGTTTTCGAGTTAATATCGATATGTCGGACCCCTATTTAACGCGCTTGATCCATTTTAAGTGCGCTCCCTATGTGAGAAATTCGTATGTAATTTAGGCTATTGTTCCAGGAATGTTAATTTAATTGGTGCAAATGCGGAAAGAGCGCCCATGCGAAGCAGAGGCCAGATACGCAATGTCTGTGATTTAAGGTCATCCGGGGTTCTTGAAGGTTAGAACTTTCTGAAACCCTGAATCTCCAATCTCTCACAATTAAAATAAAAAAATACTCCTTCAATTTACACAATATTTAGAAATAAACGCCAAATTTGAACTTAGCGAGAAAATCTATGTGGGAAAACATCGATTATTGGCTTCTCCAATGAATATAAATGCATTTTTAATATAGATATATTTTTTATCATTTTTCAATATGACATTAATTTTATCATAAAATATTGAAATTTTCTTACTTTCCTCTTATTAGGATCGTAGGCCTCGATTTTCCACCCACCGAACAATTTGCACACGCTAATTCCAAACATGAAGGACAGAAGTTCATATCTCTACCGTTTTCGAGTTAATATCAATATGTCGGACCCTTATTTAACGCGCTTGTTCCATTTTCAGTGCACTCCCTATGTGAGAAATTCCTATGCAATTTAGGCTATTGTTCCAGGAATGTTAAATTAATCGGTGCAAATGCGGAAAGAGCGCCCATGGGCGGCACAACAACGATACAAAATGTCTGTGATCTAAGGTCACTCGGGGTTCTTGAAGGTTAGAACTTTCTGAAACCCCGAATCTGCATTCTCTCACAATTAAAAAAAAAAAACTCCTTCAATTTACACTATATTTAGAAATAAACACCATATTTGAACTCAGGGAGAGAGAGTCTACGTGGGAAAACGTCGATTATTGGCTTCTCCGATGAATATAAATGCGTTTTATTTAATATTAGATATATTTTTTAACATTTTTCCCTATGACATTAATTTTATCATAAAATATTGAAACTTTCTTACCTTCCTCTTATTAGGATTGTAGGTCTCGATTTTCCACGCGCTTAACAATTTGCACACGTTAATCCCAAATATGAACGACAAAAATTCATATCTTACCGTTTTCAAGTTAATATCAATATGTCGGACCCCTGTTTAACACGCTTGTTCCATTTTCAGTGCGCTCCCTATGTGAGAAATTCGTATGTAATTTCGGCAATTGTTCCAGGAATGTTAAATTAATTGGTACCAATGCGGAAAGAGCGCCTAGCGCAGCAGAGGCCAGATACGTAATGTCTGTGATCTAAGGTCATCCGGGGATCTTGAAGGTTAGAGCTTTCTGATACCCCGAATTTCCATTCTCTCACGATTAAAATAATAAAAAAAACTCCTTCAATTTACAAGATATTTAGAAATAAACTCCAGCGAGAGAGCCTACGAGGGAAAACGTCGATTATTGGCTTCTCCGATGAATATAAATGCGTTTTATTTAATATTTTAGATATATTTTTTAACATTTTTCGCTACGACATTAATTTTATCATAAAATATTGAAATTTTCTTACATTCCTCTTATTGGGATTGTAGGCTTGGATTTTCACGCGCCTAACAATTTGCAGTCGCCAATTCCAAATATGAAGGATAGAAGTTTATATCTCTTACCGTTTTCAAGTTAATATCGATATGTCGGACCCCTGTTTAACGCGCTTGTTCCATTTTCAGTGCGCTTACCTATGTGAGAAATTCATATGTAATTTAGGCTACTGTTACAGGAATGTTAATTCAATTGGTACAAATGCGGAAAGGGTGTACATGCGCGGCACATCCCAGATACGAAATGTCTCTAATCTAAGGTCATCCGGGGTTCTTGTAGGATATAACTTTCTGAAACTCCGGATTTCCATTCTCTCACAATTGAAAAAAAACTCCTTCGATTTACACAATATCTATCCACCTGCCTAACAATTTGCACATGCTTATTCCAAATATGAAGGACGGAAGTTCATACCTCTTACCGTTTTCGAGTTAATATCGATATGTCGGACCCCTATTTAACGCGCTTGATCCATTTTAAGTGCGCTCCCTATGTGAGAAATTCGTATGTAATTTAGGCTATTGTTCCAGGAATGTTAATTTAATTGGTGCAAATGCGGAAAGAGCGCCCATGCGAAGCAGAGGCCAGATACGCAATGTCTGTGATTTAAGGTCATCCGGGGTTCTTGAAGGTTAGAACTTTCTGAAACCCTGAATCTCCAATCTCTCACAATTAAAATAAAAAAATACTCCTTCAATTTACACAATATTTAGAAATAAACGCCAAATTTGAACTTAGCGAGAAAATCTATGTGGGAAAACATCGATTATTGGCTTCTCCAATGAATATAAATGCATTTTTAATATAGATATATTTTTTATCATTTTTCAATATGACATTAATTTTATCATAAAATATTGAAATTTTCTTACTTTCCTCTTATTAGGATCGTAGGCCTCGATTTTCCACCCACCGAACAATTTGCACACGCTAATTCCAAACATGAAGGACAGAAGTTCATATCTCTACCGTTTTCGAGTTAATATCAATATGTCGGACCCTTATTTAACGCGCTTGTTCCATTTTCAGTGCACTCCCTATGTGAGAAATTCCTATGCAATTTAGGCTATTGTTCCAGGAATGTTAAATTAATCGGTGCAAATGCGGAAAGAGCGCCCATGGGCGGCACAACAACGATACAAAATGTCTGTGATCTAAGGTCACTCGGGGTTCTTGAAGGTTAGAACTTTCTGAAACCCCGAATCTGCATTCTCTCACAATTAAAAAAAAAAAACTCCTTCAATTTACACTATATTTAGAAATAAACACCATATTTGAACTCAGGGAGAGAGAGTCTACGTGGGAAAACGTCGATTATTGGCTTCTCCGATGAATATAAATGCGTTTTATTTAATATTAGATATATTTTTTAACATTTTTCCCTATGACATTAATTTTATCATAAAATATTGAAACTTTCTTACCTTCCTCTTATTAGGATTGTAGGTCTCGATTTTCCACGCGCTTAACAATTTGCACACGTTAATCCCAAATATGAACGACAAAAATTCATATCTTACCGTTTTCAAGTTAATATCAATATGTCGGACCCCTGTTTAACACGCTTGTTCCATTTTCAGTGCGCTCCCTATGTGAGAAATTCGTATGTAATTTCGGCAATTGTTCCAGGAATGTTAAATTAATTGGTACCAATGCGGAAAGAGCGCCTAGCGCAGCAGAGGCCAGATACGTAATGTCTGTGATCTAAGGTCATCCGGGGATCTTGAAGGTTAGAGCTTTCTGATACCCCGAATTTCCATTCTCTCACGATTAAAATAATAAAAAAAACTCCTTCAATTTACAAGATATTTAGAAATAAACTCCAGCGAGAGAGCCTACGAGGGAAAACGTCGATTATTGGCTTCTCCGATGAATATAAATGCGTTTTATTTAATATTTTAGATATATTTTTTAACATTTTTCCCTATTACATTAATTTTATCATAAAATATTGAAATTTTCTTACATACCTCTTATTAGGATTGTAGGCCTCGATTTTCTACGCGCCTAACAATTTGCACACGCTAATTCCAAATATGAAGGACAGAAGTTCATATCTCTTACCGTTATCAAGTTAATAACGATATGCCGGACCCCTATTTAACGCGCTTGTTCCATTTTAAGTGCGCTCCAAATGTGAGAAATTAATATGCAATTTATGCTATTGTTTCTGGAATGTTTAATTAATTGATA
>JABUQX010050879.1:0-7500 GCA_015478945.1 Trachelipus rathkii
GTGTTTGGGTATTTCAAACTCTTTTTGTGCAATGGTTTCGAAGGGGACAAATAAATAAAGTTAAAAAAAGAAAAAAATGCTAGTCAAAGTGACATTTGCATTTTTGATGAATCGCTCCACGAATAATAATGTTAGTTTGTCAGTTTAAAATACCTTTATTTATTTGTTGTTTTTCAGATTCAACGTGAACAATCACAATATTACATGATGTTATGGCCGAATGGTGAGTATATATATATATATATATATATATATATATATATATATAGAAATATTTTTATATATATATATTATATATATATATATATATATATATATATATATATATATATATAGATATATATATATATATATATATATATATATATATATATATATATATAAAGAATTTTGTTCTCTTCGTTTGTCATTGTGAATTGAATATTATGTTGCCTGTTGGTATGCGTTTTGCCACTTTTGACCACGATGAGCTAAAAGGAAACTCTGGAAGTATACTCTCTTCCCAAAAGCTTCCTCGCTCACACTCGGTTCAAGGGCCAAACAGGTCTCCACTCAGAGAGATGCTGTATCAGTATCATTTTACAGCTGCTAATACACTCACAGTTTGAAAATATAAAGATTCCTTATTTTTTTTAAACTGTGAGTTATTAACAGTTGTATAATGATGCTGATTTTTTTTTTTTCCGGCTCCGGTTCCATTATTTTAAAATTAACCGGCTCCGGCTCCAACTTCATCTCCTAGTTATAATTTCTCCATTTACACAGTCATTAATTCTTTAAAATACAATATTGTTATGGTATAATCATGAGGAATCAGGAGGGGTCTTTGCGTTCAAGAAATTTTTTACTCAGTAAAAAGAATTTCAGTAAAATATTTGATGACAATGACTTGACGTTTGATTCATTTTATTTGTGTAGTCTTTAAAACTGGATTCGGTACATCGATAATATATATATATATATATATATATATATATATATATATATATATTATATTAGTTATATATATATTATTATATATATAAATAGTAATATATATAATTTATATATATATATATATATATATATATATATATATATATATATATATATATATATATGGTATAGATATACAACAGAAGACAAATGCTAATTATTTTGTATGTAGACATTCTCTTTTGAGAAGGTGTGAATCGAAGTGAAAAGATTTTTTGTAATGGTTTTTGTAAATGGGAAAAAAATCGCGTTCACACTCGGACACATGCGAATGCGAATATAAAACGGTCCGTTGGGAATTGTTGGAAAATTTAGCGACTAATAGCGACTCGAGGTAGTGGCAGCAATATGAGTCACACTCGAAATCTTGACAATTCGTTGATTTCAGTATACTGATAAACTTGCACGTGGAAGAATATATGCTCGAAATCAATTGCTGAAGCAACTCCGTAATGACAGCCTCGTCCAATGTGGTTTGGAATTATTGTATCCAATGGCATCACAAAGTGTAAACTTCTGCAATCGTAATTATTCTTGGAAAGGAATTGCAACCTCTGGGTTTAAAATCATCCAAGCAGCAAACACAAGAAAGAATACAAGACTACTAGCAGGGAAGAGGTAGAAAAGAAAGCGAGTAAAAGGGGAAAGCGTCTCCAATACCAGCTTTAAAAGAAAGAATACAAGACTACGAGCTGGGAAGAGGTAGAAAAGAAAGCGAGTAAAAGAGGAAAGCATCTCCAATACCAGCTTTAAAAATGAATTAGATTACTCTGGAAACTTGAATACAAAATACAAAGCTATGGGACACTAAAAACGAAAAAAAAAAATACAAAGGATGGATAATTTGCAGAAATGATAATATTGGAAGATCTTTCATTTTCTCACGTTGAAGAACTTGGCTTTGAATGGATAATGAAATTGGCGGTCCCTTTACAACCATTTCGTCAAAGGAAATGATACCTAGATAGTATTTGTGAAGAAAAATGTATGACTGCGTTAAAACCAAAGTTTCAATTAATTACCTCTATCAAACAATCATCCAAGTTAGCAGCTTTCTTCACCGATGAACGGTCAGATTAGTCAATCACCAGTTTATTTATTATTTTATTTTTTATTATATATATAATATTTATATATATATATATATATATATATATATATATATATATATATATATATATATATATATATATATATATATATATATATATTTTTTTTTTTTTTTTTGCTTATTCTGTTTTGCAGTAGATAAGAATTCCAAACTCCAAAATTTGCATTGTTTCCTGAACAACTCATTTAATGTCACACGGGTGAATATCTCGGTGGTGTATCTAATTGAATATTGGCAAAATGAAAACTATCTCCAGGCGATGTTCCCTGTGTTATGAGAGATGCTGGTGTCAATGAAAAGAAAGCTCTGTTTCTTTCTTCAGTGAATAACACAAACTATGTTCGTCATCAACTGCACATTACCGTTACAAATGGTGTGACATCTCAAACATTATTCGGCGAATTTTTCTCAAAATATAGGTCCATTGCCGCGCACTTTAATCAGGCCAGAATTAATGTTCCACTATTTTCAGTAATACGTCATATTTCGTTAACACTTATCAAATGAAGATGCAAGAATTTAATGAATCTGACTGCTTGTACGGCCGCTTTGTTGATAATAAACGTCTTAACATCCTATGACAATTCTATTCTAACCAACTGTATCACTGTACTCCAACCTTTTGAAGATATCACCTTGATAATTAGCATAAATTCTTCATCAATAGCGGATGATATTCCTCTCGTAACAACTCTGAAGAGAGTGTTAATATTCTCAGACAATGACAGTCAAGGAATAAAAATGATGAATGGGACAATATTGAGATAATTTAAAAAATGGTTTGCTTTCAGAGAGAAATGACGTATTCCATAGGTACTTCTTTGAACCTTAGATACAAAACAAAAATTTTCACTTCTCAGCTATTCACGGAGAGTTTTAAAGTCAGCGTCGGCCGAAAATGGGAAGATTAGAAAATACAAATCTGAAATAGTTCAAGATATCCGAAGAACAGAAAACATTACTTCAAAACCATCCACAAGCACAACTGTCGTCGACGTTATGAATGGAATTCTACATTCAAGATGTGATAATGAAGATGATCAGTTGTCTAAACAGGCGTCAAAAATCTTTTACAAATACGTCAAAGAGAAACGCATTTCCCTTACCGAATATCCCCTTATATTGTTAAGTATGCATGCGGGAACGTTACTAGATCTTTTACAGTTTGCAGGGATTCACTTTGCTCGTCCGCCATTAAGTGTTGTCAATGAATGTCTCTTTAGTGGTACTGGTCTGATCAATGATGAAAAACGTAATAGATTAAATGTTGAGAGAGATAGAGTTGAAAAATTATTATTTTTGATGTATAAACTTTTCAATAATTTATTTCAACTATTGATTATGCTATCAATTGTAGCTATGTAAATTAATGAAGTAGTTTTCCTCTTTCAAAGGGCGATGGTTAGGGAAAGAGGTTGGTGGGATGTGTGTAACAGTGGGTCCTCGTCCTGCATTCTTGAAACAAAAAGTTGAATGTAGTTTATTTATTCAGTTTTTTTTATTGCTGATCTCTTCTTAAAACATAAGCAAATATTTCACTTATACCTAGCACAAATAATTGCGCATTACTAGCAAAATAATCGCAGTAGCGAATATTAAGAAAAATTATCCGTCTTTAAGAATTAATTTTCGTTTTCAAACTCTAAAATCTCATGCTTCTTTTATTTCATTTCGGCATCCTTCTAAATCTTTCCAACGTTACATTAAATAAATTTATCTCCGTAGAAAATGAAATAATCTTTCTGTTTCCTCTTCTGGCAGTCTTTCTCCGCCCCTTGAATACTTCGTGATATACATACATATATGTACCAAACATACATTTGCATATGTAAATCACTGTTATCAAAATCGAAGTCCCATTTCAGAAAGTAGAAAAACTTAATAGTTCTTTTAAAAAGAAAAAAGTTAAAGTATGAGAGGTTAAACAAAGGGAGAGTAAGTTTCTATGTTTAACATTGATGAATAAATTTGATGAGAGAATCAAATTCATTCCCGTTGCTTTAATTTTTGGATAGTGGGAAGATGTTGTTCAAATGTTTAAATTACTTTAATATGTGTGTAAAAACAAATCAAAGTGTAATACAAACATTATTTTCTGCATATACACATAATGCTTACAGAAAATGAATGACTTAAAATATAAATGCCTGATGATGCGGACACCAATAAAACATACAAAATATATTTAAAACAAAAATAAAATACTTAATTAACTAACTAAAATAAAAAAGCTCTCTTGTTTTATTACTACTGACAGAATAAACACAATTGACAGAAAGGTACAATGTTAATAATATAGGAAAGAAAGCAAAAGGTAACGAACTGCATTGGGGAGAGTTAAAAAATTCCAGTGTCGAACTCATAAAGGTTGATTATAAGCCAACGTTCCGATTTCTAAAGAACTACTACAAACCCCCAGCCCGGCTTCTGAAATAAAGGAGAGAGACTTTTGAGCTGTGCTGTTGTGCATTAGCATTAAATAATATGTAAAAAAAATTGATCATCGACATTAAACTCCCATCGAATAGAAGGAAAACTGTTTATAGACTATGATTATAACTTGCTGCATTAAAAGGAAAAAATGAAGGTTTCCATTCTTCTAGGAGATTTAAATGAAGATGGCAAATGAAAAATGTTTTATTTTATTCAATGGTAAATCCCAGTCCCCTCAACTCCAACGGAATTCCAGTCATCTTTGAAGGACGTTCTAAAATCACAATGATGGATAAAATAAAATATAAGATACTGGATGCTCCGTTTCTAAAGTGTTAATCTAGCCATTATAACTGCACGGATAATAGACAACCAAATACGACAGCACTCCTATAAAGTTCAAATACCAGATCGGAAACAATTTATATATATATATATATATATAGTAAGATATTATATAGCATATATATATATATATATATATATATATATATATATATATATATATATATATATATATATTATATAGCAGTTAGTTAATATATATATATGTTATTATATATATATATATATATATATATATATATATATATATATATATATATATATATATATACATATATATATATATATATATATATATATATATATATATATATATATATATATATATATATATATATATATATATATATATATATATATATATATATAGTTTTGTTTTTTGCTCAACCATCGTGGTAAGATATGAAAGGAAAAAATATATTTGAACCACCACCTCGGCATCTAAGGCTTGCATCCACCTCAGTGAGGGGCAGCTGAGCCACCCGTTCCACTACACCAAACAGTGAAATTGATGCCATGAAACGGATGATAAAATAAACAAATACCCTTCGATGAGAGCGTGAACTCTGGGAACTTCAAAAATTTATAGACTCCATGATTCCCCATGAATGAGGGATGACTGAGTACAGTAAAAGAGAAAGTCACCTTTTTAAAGTCCCGGAGAATGACTCCATTCAGGGAAACATGTTGCAAGGTATATCTACTCAGTCGCACAGGGAAGGTGAGCAACAAGACAGGATTTAAAGATAATTCAGTTCCTAAAGGATGATATGTTAAAAATGTGAACGTTCTACAATTGCCCTGAAAGTTTCGAATAATGTTTACAGTTCACAGCGAGCTTAAAAAAAATTATGTTCGTACCCAGTTTGAAGCAAATTTCATTAAATTCTCAGAGTAGAAGGAAACCAAAATAAAAGTTCTATAGCTGCGTCTATGGAGTACAAGATAAAAGACATTATTGTGCAGTGTATGTAATGTCTAATTGCAGAACAGTTTAATTGTTGTTAGAAAATTTGTTGATTATTCTTCGTCTGAACGAATATCCTTTATACGTCGTTTCGCTAAATTTTAAACCTGACGAGTAGTTCCTCTGAAGTGAACGGGTTGTCTAAAAAATATTACGATGAATTTCTAATGGATGGAGATGCACTACAGCTCTCGTGATCTCCCCATTTTTTAATATTTAGTGATAGTGACCGTACATAACAATCGGGGAAATTGTGAAGGGTTTTTACTATAGTTAATTTCCATTTCAGACGTAGACCATCGTTCTTTACCAAGACTACATCGCCGATAGCGATGTTAGGACGGCCAGAAACATTCCATGACTGTTTAAGATTAAGTAAATAGTCTTTACTCTAAGTAGAACGAAACTCGGAAATAAGTGAAATTAGTTACCGATGCCTTGTGTTTAGTTTGACCGGATCCCGGTAAGTAGTGTCCGATGCTAAAAGCTCCTCCGGAATGGGAAGAGTGTTAAGTTTATAACCCAGAAGTAAATGGGAGGGAGTGAGTGAGAGGCTCCTCTTCAATGGAGCTCATCCCACAAGGGCAAGGGTCTGCAGTTAAGAACCAGCTCGACCTAAGTGAGAACTGTGTAAAATTCTTCATAAGTGACTAAGATTTTTTTTTTTTAATTCTTTTGAGATTGGTTTTTGTTAACCCTATTAAGCGTCAAAGAACCCACCATAGTGACTACTACGAGCGGGGTTAAATCTCCACGTTATGGCATGTTCGGTCGAGAAGTTAATAATCGATGGTAAAGGACTGCTTGAAAATAAGTCGGATGTCCGAGTATATTATAGAAGGAGTACCACGTCTGCTCTGAACCGACGTACTGCTCTTAAGAAAGAATATGTGCAGTTATCGAAAATAAGCTGTAGAGTCCAGATGAACAGCCCTAGTAATAGCACAAATAAAATAAATAATAATTTTTTTTTTTGCTTATTCACGTTGAAATAACCTGTATGAGTTACTCCGACAATTGCGAAAGGTTTGCTTTCCACCACATGAGAGCTATGCAAAAACAGGAGGGAGAGTATAGCGAAAATGTTGGCCTTTTTACAAAATACAAGGGCGGACTATCTTCTTTATGATTTTCTGCTTGCCTGTAAAATAGAATTTCCTACGAATAATCAAAAAAGTTTCGAAATTTCTAACTGGTGATCAGTGCTATGAAAATGCCATACAATAAGTTTAATAAAATGTGAATTGGTAGGAAAGAGGATAGGGAACTTGGTATTATACGGAAGTAAGGCATTATTAAATTCCCTATCACACCTAAAGACACCCTCCATCAATTTCAGACTTAACTGTTTAACTAATTGAGTAAGAGATAGATTATCTCGGATGCAGATAATCCCGCATTCAAAGTATACTCTATGAATGGTTCTAATCTACTCTAGTAACTGCCTTTCTTTTCTCTACTAGAGAAATTTGTTGAAAGAGCACAGGGGGAATAGTGGACTTAATCAATGGTGCTTTAAGCTTAACATTTTTAAAGTTCTGAATAAATCGATAAACCAAGGTAGTGATGCAGTACACCTTGTCAAGTGATTAATAATGATTTAAATGTAGGAGGGGAACCCTATTCGAACTTCTGGGACTGCTGTAGTTAATGTAATTTTGTTATCCTC
>JABUQX010050879.1:10000-32500 GCA_015478945.1 Trachelipus rathkii
ACAGGTGGCCAATTTAAATGGGCTTCAAGTGATCCCAAAGAAAATGAGTTTAAAAGGTAAGTCACGACAGGGCTTTTAATATCTGAAGGGGTCACTCACTCATTTAAAAACTAGTGGAATCAATGTCTTTTAGCGAAAGGCAGGTTCCTAAAAAAATGCATTCTCTATGTCTGGAGAAGTGGCATAGCGTCTTAAAAGTTATGAGAAAAGGCCCACGGCCGAGACACCGGTTGAAGCTTACAGTGTTAGTTGAACAATCGAAAACTAATCTTTGTATAGTGGTGGAAGATTTCATTGAAATTCCGAGAAGGCTGATCCATCCATGATCTGGATCGGACCTCAGGTTTTTAAAGACGTTGTATAGGCGTCGCTTTCAAAGGACCTAATTATCAGGGAGTGGATCATGACTGTAGCGAGATAGTACTCAATCAATATGTTTGCATCCCTCAAAAGTTAGTTTTGTCTGGAAGGACTAGAACTGTTTTTCCCCGCTCCTGTGAATCGTTCATTGGACAGAACTGAACCCCCTTCTTCCCCTAGAATCGTTGAAGGAAAGTGTTGTTTCTCTACATCCTCTTCATCGTACAGTTTAGAAGGAAAGCGTTCCCCTCCGATTTCTTCCTCACGCAACATGGAAGAAGGGTGTTGTTCCTTGCCAACAAAGGGTATTTCGGGTCTGAAATCGTAATAAAGGGTCGAAACTTAGAAAACGTTATCTGCGATTCAATATCGTTGGAAGTGAAGGCGAGTTTTCCGTAGATAAGTTTACTCACTTTGGTATCTGTAAGATTAATGCTGCGGAAAGTATTCGATTTAAAAAAAAAATAGAAAAAATTTGTTTATATGGTCGGACTTGATTAACAAACAATACACCTATGCCCTTAACCTTATCATTGGTGGAATACATGTGCATGGGCGTAGGCAGGGGGGGCAGGGGGGGCACTTGCCCCTCCCTAAAACTTGGCGAGAAAAAAAATTATTAACCTTATATGTTAGCCAGACGACGTTTTTAAGGGTTTATTAATAGGAAAACTGAAAAAAATACATCAATCGATAGATAATGAAGTAGTAATTACTAATTAATAGTATTATAAACGTATTATATTATTTTTTCTAAAGTTTTAATGTATTTTCCTTTTCATATTGCACCGCTTAAGTCAAACTAGCTTGCTTTATATACAGTTGGCTTTCTTTCTTGGACATTTTATTCTCGCTAGAAAACTCTTAGTAATGGCAATAGCATTTGGCGGCTGCCAAAGCTTTAAAATCTCGGAAAGCTACCCGTTGATATTCAGCTGCAGACAACACATCAAAAAATAATTGCAGAAATAAAAGAAATATATACATCCGGCAATTTTGAAGACCATAATTTTCTGCGGAACCCATGGACTTACCTTTAAGAGGTAAAGACCTGCATGAGGGAATTTTTGTAAGACCTGATTAAGTTGCGTAATAGAATGCGGTGATGTGGAATTAAAGAACAATTCAAGGACAGAAGAATCCCGTCTGGACGTCTCGATGATTCAAAATGAACTGATCAATGTGTGTGGAATTATCATAAAAAAAACATGTGTCGTTCGCGGTTGCAAATTTTTTTTGTATCTACTCCATATTGGAAGATGAAACTGCGGAATTTGTCAGGCAACGAACAATTATCTATAGCCATTAATGTTTTTCGATCTTGAAAAAATGACTGTCGAGAATAGAAGAATTTCTTGAACCATTGCCAAAACAATTGATGATTTAGAAAAGGTTTTTGAAGCAATTGTATGCGTTGGTCAGGGATACGACAGCTGCGCAGCATTGGCAGGATAGAACATAATTTTCAAAAGAAACTGCGGGAAAAATATGAAAAAAAGATTATATTTTCGCTGTGTAAGCCATCTGCATTTAATTTGGTCATTAATGACCATAAACATTATTCCCGGAAATTTTGAAAATCTATTGCCACAATAAAAGAACAAACTTTTCAGAGACTCCAACCTAAAAAGAAAAAAAAACATTCCCAACTTGCCTAAACTTGTGAAACCCGTTGGACTTCAAAAATATCTTAGTATTGCCTATTTCCATACAAATATGTATAAAATTGTTCGAAGTAACCAATACAAACAAGAAAACAGCTTTTCTTTTATACTGTTCGGAAAACAAGACCCAATTTCATTATTCACTCTTCCGTAATAACCAAATATTTTGCTTTAACCTTGGTTAACCTTATTCAAACAAAAAATATTTACTTTAAGCAGTACTCTGATCATATCCAAAGAATTTTGAAGGTTGTCAAAGACCAATTGCAAAACTGCTGTTCAAATAATTGCTGATCTGCTCTTATCCGCCAATGTTATATTACTGAATTCTTAGTAGAACTTGCACCACCATATAAAGATATGAGGAATTTTATATCCAAAAGGGTTGCAAAAAGTCAACTGAATATTGGAAGCGTCGTATTTTGTGGCCTTATCTGCTCACTTTCATTCCTCTTTAGAGACTAGAATTAACAGAAAACAAAGTGCCAGCATTATTATCTTTTTCATTTGCATCCGTTTCTTATGTTAGGTGCTCCCGTAGGCAGTTGCGTTGAGAAAGTTTAATGATTCTGATTAATAAAATTCTTACCGAAAAACTGACTTATGGTATACCTTGTGGCTGGATAAAAATGGATAAGCAAGTTGAAAGACTTGGAACTTACTGAAGTTATTGAAGGAAGCCGACCCCTTTATTTCCTCAAAATCAGAAAAAATCTGCTATTTAATTGCCAATGGTTGCTACCGTGTGCAACAGACCATTGAAAGGTCTTTAAGCACTCTGCGTAAGAGTAAAGACTTGGCTAAGAAGAACAATGAACGACTATGTAGAATGAGTATTCATAAAAATTAGTATGTGAAAAAAAAATTGAACGAATTGGAAACAAATGTTAATGCGAAATTCGCTGAAAATCCAAGGCATCTAATGCTAGTTTTAGAAATTAATATTAGTTACCACTCAGGACTCAATATAGCCAACCACCATAAATATACTTTACGTTTCTCAAATAGGTTTTCTAATTTTACTCACCTCGATGACACAAAAATTTTTTAATTACCAACTGTTGTATACTAGTTATTTGTATTATTTTATAACCGAAGTAACTTTTTTATTCTTGTGATATAACCCATAAGTCAAATCTTGCGTACACACACACATCACCACCACACACGCGGCGCGCACACACACACACACACACACACATATATATATTATATATATATATATATATATATATATATATATATATATATATATAGAACTATATATAATATATATATATATATATATATATATATATATATATTATACTTATATATCACTCAACCTTTGCCCCCCCTAAATGAAAATCCTGCCTACGCCCATGCATGTTAGCTAAGGGAATGTAATATCTTCTAGAATTTTTGTTCCTTGACAACCCAAGGATACGAATAACCTTCGGAAGTGGTCAACGCAATAACTTAGATTGGATGATTTATTATTTTGTGTTAATTGTTTAGTTACCAACTATGTAGGCATTGATTGTGATACGGATTTTGGAATGAAGGAGCCACATTGGCAAGGCGTTACCACTGAACGAGAGACGAGACTTCTTTGTGATCCTTAATCACAATGAGCAGTGGGGAGAAGAAACGAAATAATAATAATAATAATAATAATAATAATAATAATAATAATAATAATAATAATAATAATAATAATAATAATAATAATAATAATAATAATAATAATAATAATAATAATAATAATAATAAAAGCAAAAACATATATGCTTTTGCTGCTATTAAAAATTATTATTATTATTATTATTATTATTATTATTATTATTATTATTATTATTATTATTATTATTATTATTATGTTAGATTGCAACCCCCCTAAAAAAAATTTCTTCTATAGATCCGCCATTGTTTATAAGTATAGTCTTATCTCCTTTATATATGGTACCGATAAGTCCTCTAATGGTAAAGCAGTTCCTTTATTTCCTGAGGTGAGTTGTTAAATGATTTGCAATCTCCTAGAGAGGAAGTGTACGAGTAGATCGTGTCTATTGGGAAACATTTGTCTTCTGGTTTACCTTTTGACTACAGAACATGACTTCATTGTCAGTTGCCTAACATTTAAAACAAGGTCTTACATTTTTAGTTGGGGTTGCGCTTTATTAGCTAGGAACTGCCCACACCAAACTTGGACCTTAAAAACTTGGCTCAATTCTGGTGTTGGAAGCCAGACATTCATAAGGGTAATGCTGTCCCTTATAAATTCTATAAATTGTGACTTTATTCTAAATACTCTTGACTGATGGGGCCGGATGTTTGGTTGTTTTGTAGATTGGGATTTTGTTCCCGTGGTAGTCGAAATAGTTGAAGTCTTCTGCTTGGCTTCATTATGGCTTTTTTTATTCGTTAAGATTTTTGTGTACTGTTGCTATTAAGTGGGATCCTTTGTTTCTTGGATTCCGAACCTAGAAGCTTTCAGAAAGAGAAGATCGGGATTTGCTTCCCGTAGGTAGTCGATTATTGTGGCTTCAAACTGTTCTATTTTCCATATGCTTTTTTATTCTCATAGCATGAATTGTGTGATGTTGCTCATTTAAGTGGGATCCTTAGTTTTTAGATTTCGAACCTAGAAGCTTCCTGAAAGGATGGGGCTGGATGCACCATCAGGAGAAGAAAATCCAGCCACCAATTTGTCTTGATTCTGCACTAAGACACTTTATTCTTTAGTTCTTAGGGGACCTTCTGGGCCTGGAGAGAACCTAAAATGAAAGAGAAACTATTACAATCATCAGTCATTCCCTATATCTTAATTTATTCACATAGTAGTATATATCTGCTTTGAGTTTGTATATTTCGTCATAGTTGAACTTAGGAGGGGGAATCCCATTTAATTTCAGAATGAGTGTTTCGATTACTTTGTTTTTATTACCAAAGTCATTTTAAAGAAGTTTCAAAACAATCTCGTAATTATCTCCGATCAATGAATAACCGGAAGAGAGTTTTAAAGCATTACACCCTTTAATCAAAAGGGACTTCTAGTGTCGTTTCCATACCATCGGTCTTCGACTATCGATTCTAAGACCTCCAAGAAATGCTGGAATTGTAATACGTCACCGTCGAAAAGTGAAATTTTCTGAAGGGGTCAGCATAACGGGCATACTCTAGTTTCTAGAACAGTGGTTCTCAACCTTTTTGAAGGTTCCGTACCCTGCAAGTTTCATAAGTGCATTCACCCAACCCTTCGTAATTGGAAAAATAAAATATGATTTTTTCAAATTAATTAATTATTTTATATATATATATATATATATATATATATATATATATATAATATATATTAATTATATATATATATATATATATATATATATATATATATATATATATATATATATATATATATATATATATATATATATTATATATATATATATATATCTTATTATACTTACTTACTTATTCTGCCCTGGCCACCTTAAATTGGAGGCACACTGCTTCGAGGAAGTCGGCTGCCGCCTCTGGGCGGTTCCACAGGTCAAGGAATGAGGTTATAGAGAAATCGGTGCGGGGGGCGTCGAGAGCAGGGCACCTCAGAAGAAGGTGCTCCATTGTGTCTTGGGCATTGTGACATCTAGCGCAAAAGGGGGAGGTGACGTTGTCTAGTTTGAATCTGTATTTATAATGCATGAGCCCGGGGTGGTGACCTGATCTGCTCCGGCGAGGTCAATTTGGCCTTCCTGGACAGCGGTTCCTTCTCTAGGGGAGAGTTTTGGGGGCGGGGGTGTTTAGTAAATTGTTATTTGGGAGGTTTAGCAAGGTATGTGCTGGTTAGATGTGTATGGATATTGTGTAATCCTGACTATGTCTGGTTAGGGGTTAGGAGGAATTATGTGTATGTGTTTGTAATAATTGAGCGGTGAAGAAGGGGGATTTGTCTTTGTGTCGGGGTGGGTGGGAGAGAATTTGGTGAGCAAGGGTGGGATGGTTACGTGTTTTTCTGATAGAATTGAAGTTCCCACCATCTCCAAAGTGTGTGGAGATGGGGAGAATGGAAGTTTCATCGTGTAAATGTTTGGATTGGGGTGGTTTTAGTGGGCGCAACCTGGGATAATTCTGAGGGCTGTAATTTGGCAGAATTTTAATTTATTTTTGTGTTTGATTTTGAGAGTGCTGGGAAGCCATGCTGGTGAGGCAATAAGTTTAAAGTTTGTTCGAGGGTTTGTTGTATAAGTTGTGGTGAGTGTGTGTTTCCTGTCGCTGAACTTGTGTTGGAAGAGGGTTCGGAGGGTGTTTTTAGTTTACGTTGAGTTGAGGAAAGTGGATTGGTCGATGTGGGGGGAAAACGTTCCATGCCTGTGTGCTCATCAGAGGTAAGTCTAGTATTTTTCGGGGTTTTTGTTTTAAACGGAAGGGGGTTGTTGTTCAGCGGTGATTATTGGATGGAGGGAGATTGGTGACGGTCAGTGGTTAAAAGGGGTGATGGAGGATTTAAAGGGGGGATGCTGTCATTCTCTTTTGGAGCTTAACCAATTTTCTAATAGATGTAAATATTCTTGGGTATGTGTGTGGCTGTATTTACGTCTGGGTGTTGGGAATAAGACTGATGTCGTCTGCGTAAAGTTAAAGTTTTGGTGATCTGGTGGTTGGGGAGGTAATATCTGCTTGTGAAAAGTTAAAAAAATGGAGTAGAGAATGGCGCCTGTGGGACGCCATTTTGTAGTTTGATCGAATGGGAGAGGTTTGTTTTTGTATAAGACCTTAGCGAAACGGTTGGTGAGGAAAATGGAGAGCCATTTTTTGTCATTATTTTCTAGGGGGGAGTGGAGGATTTTTTTGAATAAGGATGTGTGTGGGGACGGTATCGAATGCTTTATTTATGTCTATTGCAGTGTGAGTATAGTATCTATGGGAAGGGGCATTGGTGCTTGAAGCCATTTTATGATGTGTTGTGTGAGGGAGGTGAGGGCTGTAGTTTTAGAGTGGTTGCTTTTTGAATCCGTGTTGAAAATCTGGGAGAGTAATGGGGTTGGAAATTTTGTTTAGAATTTACATTCCTCTAGGCAGTTTACTAATGGGGCAATAAGCAGAGAGATTGGGCGTAGGAGGAGGGGGAGTTAGGGGTCTTTTTTTGGTTTGAGTTTGGAATTATCGAATGCTTTGCTTTCCAGATTATCGCTCTAGATGAGATCTTTATTAAGATTTCTGTGGATTAGGAGAATTGTTTTTTTCTCCAAGGTGTTTTTAAGTGTAGGTTGGGATTTTGAGTCTGGACCTGTCGCTGTTGAATTTTTGAGGGTTTTAATCGCTTCTAATATCATGTTGGTTGTGATGGGGGTATCGACGGGTGTGGTCTAATTTGGAGTTTTCTGCAGTTGTTTTTTTTAATTTTCACTGTTATCGGGTGGGTTGGGTTTTTCGAGAGAATGTTGGCATAGTGTTTTAGAGGCGGAGACTGTCTATTGTTTGTTTTTGGGGAAGGGAGGGAGTTTTTGGGTAATATTCTGGATGATATAGTATATATATAATATATATATATATATATATATATATATATATATATATATATATATATATATATATATATATAGTATATATATATCTATATATATATATATATAAATGAACCATGCATCAGTTGTACACAATGAATTCAATGAATATTTACTTACCTTCAATGTGTCTTTTGCTGTTGCCTTTCCATGACGAGTTTAGAAATGCGGGGCTTCACCTTGGCAAGTGCCACTCTCATATCATTTTCGCAACAAAGCCTGTTCCTTTTCTTCGTTTTTATGTCTACCATTCTTGAAAATGATTGCTCGCAAAGATACGTTGTAACAAACGGTATGAGTATCTCCAGAGCTTTCTTAGCAATAAGGGGGTACGCACCGATTTGTTGACACCAAAACGTTGAGAGCGTTGTTGTTCTGAAGAGTTGCTGTTGAACCTGGCTTTGTTGAAGTTTCAATGATTCTCGGAGGTAATTCATCATTGACATCTGCCGTCTCAACACTAAGCGTGAATGGCTGTCTCACTCATGCTGGATATGACTCTCTGGTAGGGAAGTATCCGTCGAGATTTGTAGAATTTCTTGCTTCATTTCCCCGGGTACAGAAATATCTCCAATTCCAGACACATCTTCGATCTTAGTTACACAGTCGTCCAGCAGGGGAAAGTTTGTAAAGTTATCATTCTCTGTTCATCGTTTCCATAAAGGTGGTTTTATTCGAAAAGCCTTCAGGTTTTCTTCCTCTTGGATGATGTTGAATTCACCGCCTTGAATCTGTTGATCGAGATGATTGAGTGCATTGAAAATATCGGCCATGTACGCCAAAATGAGAATGAACTCCGAATTTTCAAAGCAATCTGCATGACAATGTTGGTGCTCTCGCAAAAACAGGGCTAATTCCACACGCATAGCAAAAACACGATTCAACACCTTTCCCCGAGATAACCACCGAACGTTAGAATGGTACAGAAGTACCTCGAATTCAGATCCTATTTCATTACACATCTCTTTGAATATCCGGTGTTTCAAAGCACTATTTCGCTCATAGTTCGCATATTCCACCACAATTTTTAATACTTCTGCCAGTTTTGAAGGCAAGGTTTTTGTTGCCAACGCATGCCTATGAAGAACACAGTGCGTAACAATAATATGTGGTTCATCGCCTTTCACCAACGCACCAAAACCAGAGTTTCGTCCCAGCATGGCAGGAGCTCCGTCCGAACAAACTGCTGAAACCATATCCCACGAAAGATCGTTGTCTCTGGAGAAGTCATCCACAAGCTTCTTCACGTCGGCTGCCTTACTTGTTGTAAGAGGCTTACAAAATAAAAAATCTTCCATTATCACGTCATCTTTCAAATAGCAAAACAATACAACAAGTTGGCTTAGATTGAAAACGTCGGTGATCTCGAGTTGGAGGCTGAATTTTAGTGGGCTTGAAATCAAATCTTCAACTACTTGAGTCAAGATATCAACGCTCATGTCATCTATTCTTCTGCTGATGGTGTCATCTAAAAGAGGAATTTGGGATAACTTATTTTCAGCAGCTTTTCCCAGCATAATATTCGCCATCTTCAACGCAGCTGGTTTTACGAGTGTTTCACCAAGGGTGTGTGGTTTGCCATGCTTTGCGATCAGGTATGCAACTTCGTACGATGCTGTGAGGATGGGTTGGTCAATGGGTACAAAGCCGAGAACAAGCAGAGTAGCCTTTTCATCGAATCTAGCCCTCTTCGCCTTCAATTCAGTGAGCGTTGTGTTCTTGTATTTCCCATCTCCATGCAGCTGTAGAAAGTGTTTTTAATTTTGTCGGTGCTAAACTAGAATTGCTCAACTTGGCATTGCAAATCATGCATTGAGGATGCTGACTCCCATCTCGTTCCGTTATACACGTGAATCCATATTGTACGTATTGATTTGACCAATTTCTTATTTTTTCGACATAGTTAACATGTCGACATTGAAATATTTGGAAAGAAATAAAAATGACACAATCACGCCACGTACGATACATGCCAAGTTGATAACTGAGAGCTATGTCGCTTGATTAGCTGCAGCCAATGATGTACATGAGTATTTTCAACTTCGTTGATCGTTCCAATTCCCAAGATATGAAGAAGTCAAACTATGTTTTTCTACATTTTAGCATTATACCTTATAAATTTAACTTTATTAATTTTAATTTTTAATTTTTCACTTCCTAAGAAGTTCAGACGCTCAGTAAGGAATAATGATTGAATATAAAAGGATTCAATTTCGCTGATATATCTATTGGGCGGCCAGATAAGTGGCAAATGAAATTTTAATAGTAAAAGTGTAAGGATTCTTCAATTGGTTCTACTTCAAATAAAAGTTTTTTGCTACGATAATGAATGGGATTGGCGGTGAGTTTGTGGACCAAGAAAAAGATTTTGGAGTGGTTATAAACAGACATCTGAAAGTGGCTAATCAGTGTATGGAAGCAAGGAATAAAGCTAATGAGATGCTAGGTATAATAAATCGCAATGTTATTTTCAAAATCAAGGAGGTTATAAGTAAGCTGCATAATAGCTATATTATTTCAGTGTTAGATTATTGTGCACAAGTTTGGGTTCCTTATTTAAGAAAAGACATAGATATACTGAAGAGAGTGCAACTTTTTTTAGAGCAACAAGAATGATTTCTGACTTTGAGGGTAAGAGCTATAAAGAGAGACTGAAGGAGTTAGGAATATTTTATGTAGAAAGGCAATTTCTTAGAGGGGATATGATATTAGTCTACCAAATATTTACTCTCGATAATATTGAAATCAATAAATTCTTTATTGTAGAACACGGATGGAAGACCAGGGGACACGACAGGAAAATTAATAGGAAGGCATGCCATCTTGATGTAAGATAACACTCATTCAGTAATAGGGTTATTAATTTTTGAAATGGTTTGCCGCAGGAATTTGTTGTGTGTAACTCGCAGCATTTAAGAAAGGATTTGATAGTTATATGGATGGTTTGGGCATCATGTAGTGTTTTTTCATTAAGCCAAATTGGCGGGTATTTAGTTAGTTAAGAAAGTAAAAATGCATTTTGCAACTACCTGAATGACATTAAACTTATTAAAGCTTGTAGTGTGGTTATCATGTACCTTAGTCTTAGTTTTTGCTTTTGGTAGTAGCCTAGTTGATGCATACTCTTGACAATCCCTATGTGGTGTGGTGTGGGTATTTTATAGTGTATTTTGACTAAGCCAAATTGGCGGGTATTTAGTTAGTTAAGGTATAACTGCATATTATAACCACCGGAATGACAATAAACTTATTAAAGCTTGTAAGGTGGTTAGCATGTACCTTAGCTATAGTTTTGCTTTTTTTTTAGTATCCTAGTTGGTGTATACTGTTGACAAGCCCTAGGGTGTGGTGTGGGTTTTGCATGAGCATGTTGGGCGATAAACTTATTAAAGCTTGTAGTTTGGTTATCATGTGCCTTAGTTATAGTTTTTGCTTTTGGTAGTAGCCTAGTTGGTGGTGTGGGTTTTTTTTATAGTGTATTTTGACTAAGTCAAATTGCCGGATATTTAATTAGTTAAGGTATAACTGCATATTGTAACCATCGGAATGACAAACTTATTAAAGCTTGTAATGTGGTTAGCATTTACCTTAGCTATAGTTATGCTTTTTTTCAGTATCCTAGTTGGTGCATACTATTGACAAGCCATAGGGTGTGTTGTGGGTTTTGCATGAGCATGTTGGGCGTTTGTGCTTATTTATTCTAATCTGATTGGGATAGTCGATAGGCCCATGTGGCTTCTTACTCTCTATATATATTTTCTATGTTTCTATGTAATATAAGCAATCACTAAGCAAAATATAAGAAAATTAACAAAAAGAATAAGTATTCGTAAATATTAAAATTAAAGTTAAGAAAAGCACACAAAAATCTAAAATCTAAATTTAAAATTTAAAGGAAAAAATAATAATAGTAGTTCTAGAAACTAAGGTACTATTTAAAATTACGCGTCTACAAAATGTAAAAATTATATCATAATGCAGGCAAAGATAAAATTTGATAAACTTTGATTTACACCAAAGTTTAATATATATGGTAAACTTTGATTTACACTAAGTCTTGTATGAAGTGTCCTAATTATAGCTTATTTATTTAAAGTACTACATCAAGTTAAGAGATAAAGATCAAAACACTAATTCTTACAATAATAATAATAATAATAATAATAATAATAATAATAATAATAATAATAATAATAATAATAATAATAATAATAATAATAATAATAATAATAATAATAATAATTATCCTATTTTTAGTTCTTAATCAACCGAATTTAAACAATTATATAAAAAAATTGAAATAAAAATAATAGAAACAAAAATAAATATTAAATATTATGCTCAAAACAAGTTATTAAAAATAGCTAACCTTTTAGTCTAATAGATCTACAGAACTCTTTGTAATTAAAATGTATTTTACACAGGTAATTTCCCTTCTCATGCAACAGTATGGCATTAGAATTTATTATAGCCGTTTTCCATTATGTCATTTGTACTTACAAACTGTAAGATATGCTTGCCAAACATAAGGAATTTCCTTAACTCTGGAAGGTTGCTATTTTCCGTGCTTAGAGAGACTTAGGACGTGCTTACAAAAATAATGTAAATAAAGCAAATGTCGACATAAAGCTGGGAGATTTTTTTTTTTTTTTTTTTTTTTTTTTTTACAATGGATAAAAAAGGTTTGTGAGTAATGACTTTTAAAATATAATAAGATTGTGCCAAATATTTGTATGGTATTCATATTTTTTTCCTGTTTGATATATTCGTAAAGAAATCAAATGATAATATTTTCCGTTTGAATTTGTGAAGCCTGATGATCTTTCATTCAATAAAATCAGCTTTCTTTCAAATCGTTGAACTCCATCACAATAGTTGATCAATTATTTGTAATATAAACTTATTTTTTTATTTGTTTACCCCAAATATCCGGCCTCCAACACAACAGCTGATTCCAATTATTTGTAAACAAAAACAATCGTGCAAG
This sequence comes from Trachelipus rathkii, assembly GCA_015478945.1. Lineage (NCBI taxonomy): Eukaryota > Metazoa > Arthropoda > Malacostraca > Isopoda > Trachelipodidae > Trachelipus > Trachelipus rathkii. The sequence continues at coordinate 22,558 of JABUQX010050879.1, forward strand.
CCGTTGTTTTCCATTTTACACGAAATTCGTGCTGAAGCTGTGTAAGCATTTCTTAGTTTGTGATAAAAACAAATGATAAAATGGAAAACGGCTTATGTTACAATTACACTTACATACATGAATTAACAAGTACAAATTTATAAATTTATGCTATTTAGTAATTAATATTATTAAATTTATCACTTATTTTTATATATCCCTACTTCCTACACTTATTGAATATAAAGAGTTAAATAATGTAAAATTAGAGAATTTTTTTTTAAAAAAAATATTCATTTTGCAACTCTAATACAAATAAAGAGATTTTATTAATCAAATGAAGTATGAAAATAAAAAAAATAACATAAATAAAATAAAATAGAACATGAATAAAAAATATTGACGATTCGATATTGAAGAGAAAATATTGATATATGGGTTGGAAAAATAACATCGATATATATCCTTTTTGGTGGTCGGCTTGAAAAAAAATTTAAAGGCCCTCCGCGGAGAAATTTTTAATAGTTCGTCTATTGTTGTATTCTGTTTTATTTTTGTTTCATACGTATATTATTTTCTATATATTCATTTACTTATATTTTAATCTTTTATATTAATTTTATGATTTAAATACAATTTTTTTTTTTTTTTTAAACCAATAATATATGCTAAGTGGTGCCGATGTTAAGCCCATACGACCATGTATAAATAAAAATAAATGATTCCATGTCCTCTTTCCATATTTTGAAATCTAGGAAAAGATCCTGTTATAATAAAATACAATGCTGCATTGAGAACTGTCTTCTTGCTCTATCTTCCAACAAAGTCTGAGACATTCATCTAGTTTGGATTCCTTCTCACACAGGAATTAGGGGAAATGATATTGTGGATGCTGCTGCACATTTGGCTCACAATCTTTTGAGTATCTCTGTATTCCCCATGGAAAAGACAGAATTACTTCTACATTTCCAACATCAACTTCTTGTTGACCTGAAAAATGATCAGAATGAGTTTCTTATCATCCATTTGGGGAGTTGTATACTGACCATTGCATCATAGATTTTTTATGTTGAAGACTAAAATGGCATTCTTTCGTTTAAAATTTGGTCATTCTGATCTCAATGGACCTCTCTGTAATTTGAAAATGACAAATTCCCCTTTATGTCCCAATTGTCCCTGTGTGGCAAATGTTAAACATTTTTTGTTGTTCTGTCCTAGATATGAAATTGGTAATAGTAGCGCAGAGGGGCTTCACCCCCGATTTTTATAAAAATCACAGGATATACTCTCAAAAAATAATAATGAAGAATAAAAAAAAACAAACATGGCGGTCTCTATAGGAAAAAAAAGTTACAGCCTCTCAAAGTTGTTAAAACTCTCATAGACTTTTTATTTTTGATCCATCCAGGTTAGGTCTCATTTCAGGCCCTCTAGTTCAGGTTATGATATATTTTGTTAGGTATACATAGAGAAAATCTATGTATACTTAACAAATCTTATCATAACCTGAACTAGGATGGGCCTAAAATGAGCACGACACCCACCAATTTTTTTTATAAGAAAGGCTATGGGAAATTTTTAATTTAAGAGGTAACTTTTTTCCTAAAGACAAATCATTTTGTATTTTTTTTTGTGCTTCATTATTATTATTATTTTTTTAGAGTAGCGTTGGGCGGGGTGACTGGGCCCGCCTCTTTAGGAGGGGTGATTCGGTCCACTCTAAATAAAATAAATATTAAAAAAAAAATTTTTTTTTTCGCTCATTTAATAGCCATGCGGTAGTACTACAAGTTTTATTTAGATCATCTTTAATTCTAGAAAGTTTTTATATTTTTAAAAAATGTTATAAATTAGGGTACAAAATGACCTTCAATAGAATTTCACTTTTGAAAAATGAGTTTTTTTAACTTTGCTATAAAAGTGAAAAATTGTGATGATTTAATATTTTTTCAGTGTAAATATAATACGAGTATGTTAGCTTAAACTGGCAAAGTAAATTTTGTTCACACAGTATTAGTGCTAAGTCACGGGGGCCTAACTTGTCGAATTCACCCGCCGTAAAATTGATGATGGGGCTGAAGCTGGCTTAGTTTTTTTCGTAATTTTACATATTATTATTGACATTTTTTATAGTATCATAATTTAAAATATAATAAAAAGTTCTTATATTAAGTGAAAATTAAAATAAAAAATGAAATTTATATAAAAAAAACGAATTCAAAGAAGTGTCAAAATTTTTGAGCGGAGAGGGGTATTCTTATTTTATTTAAAATTATTGACATTTTTATTACTTATTATGAATTTTAATATGATAAATAATTATTATATTAAGTAAAAATTAAAATATAAAATTAAATTTATACGTAAAAGAGGAATTTAAATAAATGGTCCGATTCACCCCTCAATGGTGGTCCGATATACCCCTCCATGGTCAGGCTGAAGGAGCTTTATTAAAACTTTGGGAAAGTTCTATATTTGAATCGGTTCATATTTTCTGAAAAAATTTTCTAAGTTCAAAAATGGCTAAGTTCAGAAAGTTAAGTTAAGTTTTTTAAGAAATTCTTTAGTGGGCTAAGTTCTGGCATACGATTCAGAAGCTTGCCACTAAAGAATTTTCTTAAAAAACTTAACTTAACTTAACTTTTTTGAACTTAAAATTTTTTTTCAGAAAATATGAACTGATTCAAATATAGAACAATACCAAAACTTTAATAAAACTTTTATTATTAGAATTACATTATTATTTTTTTGTTTGCTTATTACCTACCATATGGCCTTGAATTAAAGAAAAAAAAAATTCCAAAAAGTGCATTAGGGGAAAGTCGGGAGACGAAGTTATACCTAAAGTGGTCCAAGTCACCCCACCCGACGCTATATCTTATTTTAATTTTTTTTTTTTTTTATAAGAAAATCTTAAGGGAAAATTTAAAACTTTGAGAGGCTGTAACTTTTTTTCTTAAAAATCATCCTTTTTGTTTTTTTTATTCTTCATTATAATTTTTTTTTAGATTCTACAGTATGCTGTGATTTTTATAAAAATCTGAGATATAGCGGTTCTGCTATATAATTACCAAAAAGTTTGTTCACTTTTGCCACCTCATGATAAAATTTTATTGCATAGGTTACACATCACCTTAGTTTTATCATTAAGTTTAAAAAATTGCTTATGGCTTATCCTTTGTGGGACATTGTAGTTACCATAGACTGCATAATGAAAATTCTAAATTTATAAGATATTAAAGATTTATTTATAAGATACTAAAGATTTACCTGAAAAATAAATAAAAGTAAAATAAACATTAAATAAATTGAATTACATGTAAGTATATTTCAATATTATTTTATTTTTTTATGAAAAATCTGTAAGAAATGGGATTTATGTACTGATGCCCCAAAAATAGCCGATTCTTAGTGATGTTGATTAATCGACACATCCCTAATATATACTAATATATATATATATATAATATATATATATATATATATATATATATATATTTTATATATATATATATATATATATATATATATATATATAATATATATATATATATAATATATAGCATCGGGCGGGGTGACCTGGCCCGCCTCTTTAGGAGGGGTGATTCGGTCCACTCTAAAAATAAAATAAAAAATATAAAATTTTTTTTTTTTTTTTCGCTCATTTAATAGCGCACCCGGTAGTTACTACAAGTTTTTTTTAGATCATTTAATTTTAGAAAGTTTTTTATTTTTTTAAAAAATGTTAGAAATTAGGGTACAAATGTCCTTTACACAGAATTTCACTTTGAAAAATGTGAGTTTTTTAACTTTGTTATAAATGAAAAATTGTGGATGGATTTTAATTATTTTTTCAGTGGATACACTCGAGTATGTTAGCTTTAAACTTGCAAAGTAAATTTTTGATCCAAACAGTATTAGTGGCAAAATCACGGGGCCTAACTTGGTCCGATTCACCCCGCCGTAAAAATTGATGAAGGGGTGAATCAGACCACCATATTTTTTCGTATTTTACGTATTATTATTGACATTTTTATTACATATAATTAATTTAAATATAATAAAAAGTTACTTATATTATGTGAAAATTTTTAAAAAAAATGAAATTTTAATAAAAAAAACGAATTCAAAAAAGTGTTAAAATTTTTGAGTGGAGAGGGGTGAATCGGACCACCTTATTTTTATTCTTATTTTATTTATCATTATTGACATTTTTATTTTTTATTACTTATTAACGAATTTTAATATGATAAATAATTATTATATTAAGTAAAAATTAAAATATAAAATTGAATTTATACGTAAAAGAGGAATTTAAACAGATGGTCCGATTCACCCCTCAATGGTGGTCCGCTTCACCCCTCCAAGGTCGGTGTGACTGAGCGTTATTCAAACTTTAATAAAACTATTATTATTAGAATTCATTATTATTTTTTGTGTGCTTATGACCTATAGGGCCTTGATTTTTCAAAAAAAAAAAAATTCCAAAAGTTTTTGGGGGAGAGTTGGGGAGACCAAGTTTAATGCCTAAGGTGGTCCGAGTCACCCGCTCGACGCTATATATATATATATTCTTATATATATATATAACAACATTAAAAAATTTTTTTTATATGGCAGAGTTGCATTGGAAGTCTATTGAAACATCAATTATCGTTAAAAAAAAAAAAATCTATGTTTTTATACTACACATAGCTCCACAATTACCCTATTAGATATGGCATCATTGTGCATAGGAAGGAAAAATATTATAAAAAATGATTATTGAATAAATTTTAAGCACATTAACTTTAAAAAGTTTGTCATACCAGTAGCTGTAACCTACAGTTTTAACTTAATAACAATAACAAGTTAAAAACCTGTCAATTTAGCTATCAAAACTTATATATTATGACCAAGCCATCCATATAGCTACCTATCCAATCTTATCTTAAATGTTACAAGTGAATCACACACAATAACCTCTATGGCAAACCATTCCAAAAATTTAAACACTATTTACTAATGAATGTTTTCTTACATTAAGATACATGTTTTCTTAATCTTTCCTTATTGTGTTCCGTGGTCTCACACAATTCAGGAATAAGAAATTTATTGGTCTGAATATTATCAATAAGATGGAAATATTTTGTACTTTCATCATGCAGTTTCCCCTCTAGAATTGGCCTTTTCTACAAGAAAAGCATTTCATATCCTTAAGTCTCTCCTCATTGCTCTTGCCCTCAAAATCATCCTCGTCTTGTTGCTCTAATGTTGCACTCTCTCCAGCATATCTTTGTTTTTTTTACATAAGGGGAACTTGTGTACAATACTCATAATACCGGCCTAACATAGTATTATACAGCTTATTTATAACTTTTTATCTTACAATAACGATGCTATTTAATTATACCTAGCATCTATTAGTTTTATTCCTTGCTTCAAACACTGATTAGCTATTTCAATTACTGCTTATAATCACTAAATCTTTTTCTTGGTTCATAAGACTCAAGCAATCTTATTGCATATCTGTAGTTAAGTCTTTATTTGAGTACTACGGTGAAGAACTTACACTTTTTACTATAAAATTCATTTCGACTTATCTGCCCACCTAAAGGCTTATCAGATCATTTTGGAATTTTTTTGGTAGTAGGCCTAAGTTGGTTTATGCTAATGTAATGATATTTGAAATAAGCCATAGGGTACTGTGTGAGTTTTGCATGGACATGCTGTTACTCTAGTTGACTGAGACAGTTTTGATAGGCCCATGTGGCTTCTTATTGTCTCTATATTTTGAATGTTTTAATGGAAGTCAGCAATATACTCATGATATACTTCATGCTTTATCATGAACCTACCTTTTAAATATTTTTTTGCTTTTGCAACCCCCTTTAAATATTTATTCCTCTACAGATGATTTTAAATTTTCTTTCTACCAACTACTAAAAAGGATAAATATTGATTAGATTTTTTTAACCCATATATATATTAATATAATCAATATTTTATCTTCAATATTGAATTGTGAATATATTTTATTTGATTTGTTCTTTTTTATTTTATTTATGTTCATCTTATTAATAAAATCACTTATTTGCATTAGAGTTGCAAAATGAATATTTGTAAAAAAAGTTAATATTTTTTTACATTATATAATTTTTTACATTCAATAAGTGTTAAGAGTAGGGATATATAAAAGTGAAAAATTAATAATACTGAAAAGCATAAATTTATACTTGTTAATTCATGCATATAAGTGTAATTCTAACATAAGAGTCATTTTCCAATTTGTCATTTGTGCTTACAAATGGTAAGAAATGCTTACAACAGTTTCAGCATGAATTTCACGTAAAATGGAAAACGATGGCTTGCACAGTTTGCTTTGCTTACAAATAATTGGAATTGGCTGTTGTGATGGATCCTGGCGCGTTGATCCAAAGGCTGAAATCTTTCTTTTGCTAAAATGCCATTAATAGTTAAAATATCTTCTTACTTAAATTTAAGACACAAAGCAACAAGCAACATTTTTTAACCCATAGTAGTTGGACTGCATATTATTTACATCAATAATTTTGTAGGCCTATATAATGACTTCATGATGATTTGTGTCTGTTAAAAGTATTTTGACGAATTGTGAATTAGATTATATACAGTATTTACAGAGTTGGTAAAAAACCTACCTACTTTTTTAAAACCCAGCCCAGTCATTTTTTTTTTTTTTTTTTTTTAAAATTAGTGTAGCTATATATATATATTTTGAAATCTATTAAAACTTTAATAAAAACTTTACCTAATCTATAGTATGATAAGTTTTGCTAAGTAGACCCTATAGCTATAGGACATTCCATGTAAAGTGTACACATTTTTCCCAAAATTTCGACACTATTTATGAATTTTGATGGTTCTTTGCATATAAGTTGAGCCTGGTGTGATACATCAAATTTACCCATTTTTATAGCTCTGGGTCACCCATGACCTTTTTTAAGGCAAGGTAAATTTTGGGTAAAACTGGTTGACCCTAAACATTTGAGAGGTCATAACTTTGGACAGAATTGACCAATCTGAAGTTTTGTACCAAAATGCTCAGGAGAAAGAGCTCTTTCAAAAGAGTGGAAGAATGGCATTCCTGTGACAATTTTTGTCATGATGACCATTTTTTTTGAACTCTGACCTTTGACACTGGCCAAAGTGCAACTTCGATCTGCCCCAAAAATTTTCTAAAGTTAGCTTTATTTATCTTCATTAACTCCAAAAAAAATGAAAATGGGATCTCCATTGGTTTTGAATCCATAGCCATTTTGGTACCACTAGGTAAGTGGTATTTTCAGTCGTGTCACTCTACTGGGGCCGTTTATGACATAAGACATTGTCTGTAAATAGTGATTTTGAGGATGTTTGATTTATTTTGACACAGTCATCAAATTTCAGTATTTCCAAACATGACCTAGGCTGCCCTGCATTTTTTTAGTCTTACATTCTAAAGATGTTATTTAATACAAAACTTTAGGTCAAAAGATTATCCATGACAAAAAATTAAAAAAAAAATTAGACAAAACATTGAACATTTAATTTCATGACAAAAATTTTAAAAAATTTCATTAAACAAAGCATTGAACATTTAATACATGTATTGGTGCCGTACTCATTTGAGCAGAGCCATCACTTTGTTTGTTGGATCAGACTCCTTCTGGCTAATTGTGTAGGTTCTTCCTGTTGCAGTTTTTGGTTCTACTGACACCAAAATAGAGATGTCTATAAAACAAGAATCTTCCATTTCAGGGAAGCAAAACCTTGGAGCGGGTCTATGTGGGTGAAAAATTTATATCACTTCTTGTGACTCTATTAAAAGCTTCAGAAATGCAAGCAAGCCACTGATGTCCATTGTAAATCACAGTGACATAGCCTACAAATTTTCCATTGAACACTGGACATGACATTTTTTGTTATGAATTCTAATCTAAAAGTGTCACAAGAGACTAAATGGGCCGAACTTGAGAGTTCTTCTTTGATATTGGATGATAATGAAGCTTTTGTTGCCTGGGAATTAGTTTTTTTGGTCTGAGTCCTGGTTTTTCAAAAGTTTCTTCCTCCTGTTCATATTCCTCTTGAGTTACATATCCAAACTTCATATTCCCAAGAGTTTCTCTTGGTGATATAATCTGCTTGTCATAGGGTCTTCGCAAGCTCTCTTTAGTTGCCTTCCTTTTGATGGTTCCACCTATGCCGTCTGATGGGCCTTTCCCATGGCTAGTGGCAAAAAAATGCCACTCTGCTTCTATGCCATATTCCTCTTTATGCCAGCAAAGATTCTGGAAAGATTTAGTTTTTATACTGTGCAGCACATCCATCCATAGTAAATTTTCTGTACCATTTTGAATACTGATTTCAGATACTCTATCAGCATTCGCTGAAATAGATGCACTGACACATTATCAGGGATGTTACGCTCTGAAATTATGGTGTATGAGTCCTGACAAAGTTTTCCATCTTTCATGTAATAAAACACCCAAGAATGTATTGTTCCCTGGGTGCAATTCCAATGATACCCCTGGGCTGCATCTTGTATTACAAATGAAAAGTGTTCTGAAAAATCGCCAATTAGCTACTACAAACTCACCATCTGCAATATTGTTTTTCACAGTTCCCAAGTACTGTGCTTGTGATTTTGCAACAAAATCATTTCGCACCAAAGTTTCAACACTATCACAAAATCTATCCATGAAATCATCAAGGGATAATACAATGGTTACCAGATCAAATCTATAAATTGACGTCGACTGTTTGGATTCAGTGAGATCAACATTCTCCTCTTCATAAAATTCAAATAGTTTTGCTTTTAGTTGATCCACAGGTGGACAGTACTTGCACAATCTCATGTAGCATGCTGGATGGGCTGGATTACTTACGACAGAGGCAACTACTTGATGGTAAGAGGGTAGATCAGTAATATCAGACATCTTGGATCTAACCATCATCAACTTTACATTTACATATTGAGCAAGTTCCACTGCCTCCCGCAAGAACACACTCACGTGGCTGTATCATAGCAAACTTTGAAAATGATACTTTTGCCTCTGGGTGCTTCACTTTGAAACTGAGATGAAGTTCCTTCAAATTGTTGAGAATGAGTCTTTTCTGTAATATATTCTCTTCCCCTTCAGTTTGCACTACTAGACAATTCTTTCCTGGTAAAACCCGACTTGTGTCATCACTGTGATAATATTCAAAGACTAAAAATTTTAATTCCTCAGAAAGCACTCTGCCCAGCTTAGGGTTAGGTGAAGCTAACATTCCTTTCTCCTTTGTATATGGTGAGCTTGTACAGCCATTCTCTGAGAGCAATCAAACTCGTTCATGTGTTTTCTAATGCTCATACTGGTTGCAAATATGGTTAGAATTCTGATTTATTCCATATGGCTTGATTGCTGATACTTTTCCTTTAAAGCCTGGATGACTTCTGGCATACAGTTAACATTACATCTTTGTAGCACCTCTTGTTTTCCTGATCAACTAACCGCTACCAAATCCAACTTTCTCTTAAAAGATTCCTCAACTTAACCTTTTCTCACCGATAACAGACAATGTTCTCCTTCCACATTATCTGAATCCTCTTTTTGGCTAGGCATCACATTTAACTCATCTTCAGATGCTGAACTTCCGGACTCCTGTGAAGTAATTTGAACACTTGGTAATTTCGCTAGCTTCTTCTTACAAATAGAACAAAGCTTATCATCTTTGCTAAGAAGAGATGAGAACTTCTGCAAAAGCTGAGCAGAAACATTTCTTAGGTCTTTATTTTGCAGTGATTTATGGGTCTTCAGAGGATCTCTGCAGTACTTTCGGTTCGCCATCATATGAATACAAGCCTGAAAATATCCAAAAAGCAAATTACTGTTTATAAACAATATAGGTATAATACATTATTTAAAAAACACCTATAGGTGTTAAAATTTAAATAATTTATTGTATATATATTTTTACAATT